>JBBPOF010000155.1:0-39662 GCA_038091315.1 Porphyrellus cyaneotinctus | reverse complement strand
CTTGCCAGGCAAGGACCCTGGGTGTAGCTATGTAAGCTAGACTTGATGTGTGACTGTGACACTATTGTGCTTTCAGCATGCCACCATGTACCATCTCTACTGACCTCAAAGCTCACATTCCTGCCCTCTACAACCATGGTCACAAAATCAAGGATATCTGCCACCTCTTGGGCATCAGCAAGTCAGTTGTTTACTGGATTATTAAGTTTTACACTGAGCAACAAAACCATTGCAATGTTTGCAACATTTTGATTGCCAAGCTAATAACTTGGCAAGCATTGACCTTAGACCTATGAACCTGAGTATCATTAGAAAGCCCTACTCAAGGGCTTTCCAAATATATATACATTGCTTAGGTAATTCTCATTCTACCAGGCAATATTCTGGAATTAATCAGGGGTACCCATTGCAACAGTTTTGTTGCTGATGCTGTAAAGTATTGAAACTCTATGTTATTACATAAGAAATGAGTCATGTGATACATAATCAGTTCAATATGATGATACACATCCAAATACCACCACTATTTACACTACCATCACTATAAAATCCCTCTTGATTGAAGAAACCAACCAAATCCTTTATCACTTGAAATTGGAACAATTAATCCATTAGATCTCTCATGCTACTGGTGTCAACAACTCTACCATTAGTAGACCTGACTCCAAACCCCATCCTGACTTCCCCAATGGCTCTGGTGGTCATTTATCCATGATTACCCCTATTGATATGTAATATGCCATCTATTTTATCAAAACTAGAAAGGCTGAACATGCTATCTAGATTATCAAAACCTTTCAAAATGTCAAGACAAGATCAGCATCCATATTAAAATCAATTCTGCAAGTCATCTCAACCCCTTTCCAGGTCATATAGCTTCATACCATCACTAGTCCTCCTTTAAACATGATAGTCTCCTATACAAATACTGGGGTCCTCACCTATCTTTTATCATGTCCATTTAACCCAATGTACTGTAGGTAATTTGGAACTCATCTGACCATATAACATGCTTCCAATCCTTCACAGTCCAGTTCTAGTGGCTGAATACAAAATCTAACCTTACCTCTTTATACTTCTGAGAGGGAAGAGGACATTTCTGCTTTAGTACAGCCTTCATATCCTCTTTTTTAAGGGATAAATTGATGGTTTCAAGTATGAAGAAGAAGGAGATCTGCTGCAAGGTGTTGTAGTGGAACTGAAAGGAAAGGTGGAGGCTTCCTTGTTGATGTCAGAGAGATTAGTGAGGAGTTGATTGAGATTGATTTGACAAATAGTGAAGAGTAGATGTCCTATTGCATGATGGCAAGGATGAAAGGAGATCTAGTTCTTTTGTTAATGCTGAGGCTAGTATCCAGTGGATCTTGTGCTCATTGCTGAAAACAATGACAGACAATGGGTCTCATGCTCACAACAAGTGACAATGTGGAAGAGGGTCTCAGACAGAGGGGTCTGTCTGGTGATGACATACTATCCTGATTCAGATAGAACTAGATGGGGAACTACTGTACATACAGCTTGGTATTTATGTGGCATGGGGGAACAAATGGGAATAAGAGATCCCATTTAGAACTGGTGCTGTCCACAGTCTGGAACAAAAAGAGACATGGATATGCAACCAAGAATAAAAAGAGAATGGATGCATCTTCAGAAGTCAGAAAGGAAAAGGATGTATCACCATGACCAAAAGAAAATGGATCATATCAGATTGTGAATGGACCTAGAGAAACAGAGAATGAACATTGTCATAATAGAGAATAAACCAAGGGTTTGGATCCATCCTGCATCTAAAAAGGAAATGGTGGAAACTAAATGAAGTCTAGAAAATGAAAAGGCATGTTGTCAGAATCTATAGGGGTTGGGGGTGATAGGGGTAATGTGAATGGGGGAACAAAGAGGAACATTGTAACAGCAATAATGCCATGCCATGCCATAGCCAGGCCACTACCACTATTGCCACCACATCATTAGCAATGATGGTGATGACCATCCACATCACTGCCATGTCTCCCATAGTGGAAATTCAAGCACAATTGCTTGTCTCATCTCACCACTGCTGCACTTGTCTCTCACTGCCATTGCCTCCACTTGAGCACAACTGCTCATGTCTTACTGCCTCCATCTTGTTTTGAGCCTGAATGCTCATCTCCTAACTCCACCACCTTGTTTCCTGATTCAGCCACTATGCCTATTAATGGTGACGCCAGCTTCCAGCACATCTCATGCTCATTGCTGGGAACAATAATGGGTAATAGGTCTTGTGCTCACAGATGGTGACAACATGGAGGAGGGTCTCATAGTCAATATGTCAAACTGTGCAAATTGAGTCTTAGAAAAAGGGGTCCCTCTGGTACTAGAAATGAGCCTATTATAGCAAGAACTAGATGGGGAACTATTGTACATGCACAGTATTTATAGAAAATGGGGAATGAATAGATGGAGAAACAAAGGAACAAATTATAACAATGCCTTCTTAAGCCTCAGCACTTGTTTGCTGTCCCTGTTCCACCTTATTTCAAGTACAAATGCCCATTGGTTGCCTCTGCCATGTCATTTCAAGCCCAATCACTCATTCATCCACCCCCACCATGCTGTTTCAAGCCAGATCAAGATGATGGCAGCAGTGATGCTATACCACTGTGACACTGTTGAAGTTCTATGAACTTCTAGATTGCTCTCCATGTCCTCATGGTAGATAAGTACCATCCTAGAGGTATGGAGACCTTAATCAATGTGCTTCAGGCATATGATCATTAGATCCACAACAGAATAAGATACAGTTGACTCTAGACCAGACGTATTCTTTAAGTTAGTTGTCATCTATACCAGTCTGGAACTGATTTCATCCCTTATGACTAAAGGCCACATCATAAGGAGTCCAGAGCATTCTAGAGACATCTATATGATGACACTATGACATTACTCACTTTTCTTTTTTGCTTTATTTCTATCATGATGTCAACAGACTCTATCTTGGTACTCTTTGTACCAATGGCATTTCTTTCCCTTTGATTAGTTATCATTCTTTATAGGCATCAATATATAGATGCAAATAATCTCTGTTTGAACAAGGTTCAGATGGATATAGGACACAATGAGAGCTGTTGACAATGAATCTAGATGTGCACAATGAAATCTGGTGAGAGCGGATGAATAAAACTGGTTGGATTGAAGGTGAAAACAGCAGAAGTGATGGCGGATTGCTTAGGATGATGTGATACAACAAATGGAAGCACCTGAAAAGTGGGGGAATTCCCTCTTATAACCATAGAGAGCTACAGCTCCCTACAGTGCAACAGGACTACCTCCTAGCTATGAAATCCTCAGGGGATTTGTTGGCATGTTCTTTGTGTCTAAATGCTTGCTGTGTGAAGTCCTGATTAACTTGTTGGACCCACAAGTCTTTTAGGTAGTACATGCATATAGTTTCAATGAATTTGTCACAATTTTGTTTCATCCATTCCTTGATGCTTGGAGACAGCACAAGATGCCACTTTGTGATCAATGAATCACTTTTTGAAGCAAGATGTAGTCCAGAAGGATACTGCTCAGGGCATGTCTTCTCCCAGGTCAGCTAGCTCCTGTAATTCCATAAAGTATGTGATGGCTGAGTCACAGTTACCATCCCAGGAAGGAATCTGGCTTTGCTTCACTTCATTCTTGATGGTCAGCCAAGGTTGCTTAGATGCAGCATTATTCTTGACTGGCTTTGCCTTGGCTGACACCTGGTTAGATCAACTAGCCTGATGACGACCTGGAGAACGATTCTGGTTTGGCGGTCCATGTGATTCATCCTTCAGTGTAGGACCCTCATCATCTGACAATTCATCCAGACTCAAGAACAATGAAGAGGGGTCTTCATCTCTGCATACTTCTAGGAATGGGCCTTGAGTCTTCAAAAGATGAGGCAAAAGGTCCGTCTTATAGCATCCTTGCTTGCCATGTTACCTGCATTCCTTTTGATGCTAGGTCTCTTCATTAGCCTTGAATGGTGCTGCTTGATCTGGTTGATTGCAACCTCACCCCCCTCTCCTAACATTCCTCAAAGTCTGCATAATTTGGGTGCCATTCAATTTTAAAGGAGAAAGTGGTTCATACAGATCTTGGTTCATGGTGGCTGGAGATTGTATTGGGACACTACAGTACTCCATGTCATACTTGTGGAAGATAGATGGAACCTGCACAATGTGTCTTCCTAACATTTTCCAAGCCACAACAAGTTCAACAAGTTCATTGGAACCTGACAACATGCAATAAAAATGGTCATGGGGATTCAATATGTAAACATTCTGATGACTGATGAGAGCTCTGAACTTGTGAATAAAAGTTTGGATGTGATAAGCTATAGGCCACAGTTCCTTGGCAAACTTCATAGTTATGCAATACCATTGTTTCACACTCCCTAGCTTAATTCCACAGTCCTCTATGTCCACAGATTCTAAATCCTGCTTCTGTGAATACATGTCAATGATTGTGACTAGGGCCAGGTATTGCAAGTCATCTTCCTTACAGTAGCTATTTCTCAACTCCTTGTAACAGGCAGAAGTTGCATGAGAAGGAGTTAGGCCAAGCTGCAAGACAACTCAATCTTCACTTGACTGTTTGTCCATCAAATCTGAATCAAAGTGGGTTTGCAAGGGTGAGGTGTGTGAGAAGATTCCTGGGAGCACAAAATGACCAGGACTAGAAGGAGGCTGACTGAACCCTTCAACAAGGAGGGAGAAAGAACACACATAAGATAGGGAAGGTATTGGTTCATGCTCTATGAACATTTGAGCAGGGCTCTATAAAAAAAAAAGATTTGACTCTATTCAGACTCAGGATGTATGAGTCTGGATTTGTCCATCTTTGTGATGGTTCTTTGAGATGTACAGAGCCTGAGTTGAGATGTCATGGATGAAGCCCAATGAGAGAAGGAGAAGAATGTGAATGTGATCCAATGTTACTGAAAGAGAAGGGATGAGGGGAATCAAGAGGTCATGAAGCTGTGAAGTCACTACGAGCAACAGATTGCAAGTGATGAGAAGGAGTCTGTGGATGGATGTGACTAGGTAGACAGTATAGGGAGCTATAGCTCTCTACAGTTGTAAGAGGGTAATTCCCCACTTTTCAGGTGCTTCCATTTGTCATATCACATTGTCCTAAGCAATCTGCCATCACTTTCGCTGTTTCTGTCCTTAATCCAACCAGTTTCATTTATCTGCTTTCACCGGATTTCCATGCACACATCCAGATTCATTGTCAACAGTCATCATTGTGTCCTATGTTCATCTGAACCTTGTTGGTAAGTCCCCTTCACTCTATGCAGCATTCCACATACATATTACACTATTCCTATCTTCTTACAACATTTGTTCATGTTGTCATACTGTACAGTCTTAGGAATGCCCAGACTATCAAAGGATGTACTTACATCAGTTCTCAACACTTACCAGACTTCCCAGGAGTTTCTTCTACTCTGAGTTTAGTTCCCCTCAGTTTCCCATGTCACTACTCATACTTTGAAATTGTTCAGTGTGCTTCTCCTCATTTCTGGTCATCATTCTCTGTCATATCCAGTTTCCAAGAGTCTGGACTGTTCACTACTACTTGCACATTGCAAGAATGGTCAGAATCTCTTTCCTTCTCTTTTCTACAAACAATAGTAAGTTCTGAGTAGTGTTCTCACTCTCTCCTCTCTATTTCTCTTAGGTTGAACATATCATACCCTTCCCCTACTGCTGACCTGTCTTTCTTGACACTCTAGGTCAGTTTGTTGTTCTTTAATGGTTGTCAGCAATGAGCACAACAGGTTGTGTGAGTCTGTAGCGAATGCAACATGATATATGAGTTAGCAGCAAGTGCAATGATGAATGATGATTGCAAAAGCTAAGTAAAGTGATAATGCTGTGCTAATTTGTCTCCACTAATTCTATGATAGTGGCTAACATGTTCATTACCATTCATATCATAACTAACTTCCATTACACCCTCAGTCACTATTAAATCTGGTTCTTCTGGACAAGTCTGACAAAGTCCAGAGGTGCATGAGCACAGAAGGTCAGAGGTTGGGGTCAGAGGTGTACCGGAGGTATGACGGGGGGGTCGGAGGCAGATGGAGAAATGAGGTCTTTGGTGCAGGACTTATGTGTTGTGCCCTTGCCAGTTCCCTAAGGACCTTGTATTTTGGAGGAGAATGAGAGTAAGGATTGAGTGGGACTTGAAGGAAGTGATTAAGATGATATTTGAACTGAAGTACAGAGACAAAGTACAGAGGTTTATATACAGAGGAATCAGGTCTGAATGACTAACTACACAGAGGCTGAAAGTAAATATCCCTGTGCTGTGATGGAGGTAAGTATGTCCAGAGCTGTGCTACTAAGTGAGACACAGATTTGAAGTTTATTAGCAATGATGAGTGTAATACAAAATGAATAATAGGAACAGAGTTATAACTGGAGGAAAGCAGAATACAAGTCCAGAGAGTGAGAAAGGAGAAAAGGTCAGAATAGGTTCAGAGTTGATTTGGAAGCCCGGAGTTGGACTTGCAAAAATCTGGGATATGACAGTATCCCCCTCTTAGGCCTGAACCCCTGAAGGCCATAGAGTGATAATGTGACAAGGGTGGGGGTTTGCTTTGATGTCCGGATTGTGGACATATGGAGTTTGAAGTGTCAGAGCCTGAATCTTTTAGTGACATGGTATAAATCTGGGCTTTCTCCTTAACTTCTTCCTTAACCATGTCCAACATTACCGATATCAAAAATTAGTCCAACACATGCCTTGCAGAAGATGCGAACAACAATAATGACATCTGGGATGCCAAGGTGAAGGAGTGACATTGACGAGCGATGGTGAAGAAGGAGGCAGAGGAGGAGCAGAAGGTAGAGGAGGCGTGGAAGAAGGCAGAGGAGGAGAGAGCAAGGCAGGCAGCCGGGGAAGAAAGGCAGTACAAGATGGCTGAGGAAGAGAAGAGGCACAAGGAGGCCGAAGAGGCGGCCAAGAAATGGGTAAGTGACATCAAATCACAGTTGATCAGGGCTGACTGCAGAGCAGGCTGTGGAGGTAGCGGCACAACAATGTGCCAACAAAGGCAAGGGGTGGGCAGCACCGGACTGTGTCTGGTGCATCAAGAACAACCTTGCATGCAACCTGCAAGAGGAACCCAAGGCAACATCCTGCAAGGGATGTTACATGGTCAAGGCATGTTGCGAACGACCTGGAGAAGAAAAACTGATCCAGTGCAGGAAGCTGTCATATCCTAGATTTTCATTAAGTCCAACTCCGGGCTTCCAAATTGACTCTGAGTCTATTCTGACCTTTTCTCCTTTCTTGCTTTCTGGACTTGTTCTCTGCTTTCCTCTGATGTTCACTCTGTTCCTATTATTCATTTCATATGACATTCATCATTGCTAACAAACTTCACATCTGTGTCTCGCTTAGTAGCACAGCTCCAGGCATACTTGCCTCTGTCACAGTGCAGGGATATTTACTTCCGACCTCCGTGTAGTTAGTCATTCGGACCTGAGTCCTCCATATATAAACCTCCGTACTTTGTCTTTAGTACTTCAGTTCGAATATCAACTTAATCACTTCCTTCGAGTCACTCTCAATCCTTACTCTTGTTCTCCTCTGAAATACGAGGTCCTTAGGGAACTGGCAAGGGCATGACATATAAGTCCTGTGCTGATGACCTCATCCCTCTGTCTACCTCCGACCTTCCATCATACCTCTGATACATCTCCGACCCCAACCTTTGACCCTTTGCACTTGCGCACCTCCGGACTTCGTCGGACTCATCCAGAAGAACTGGATCTAACAGAAGTGAAGTGACAATGAAATTGAAGAAATCTCGCCACCATCAAAGAAACAATGGTTGGAGGAGGCAGGTCTGACCCGGAGTAGCAACAGTATGGCAGAGTTGGCAGAGGTAGGCCGCAATATTGTAGTGTTACTGATGGGGATGTGAGCAGAGATGGTGATGATGAATTGTTGCATTGCCCACCATAATTGTCTGATGATGATGATGGCATATGCCAAGGAGGAGCCAGTGTGGAACATGCAGAGTGGATTGGAGGACAATGCAAGCATGTCAGATGACACAGATGTAGGGGAAGGAGCAATGGAAAGGATTATCATGGAGATGGCAGAGGAAATGGATGAGACAGAGGAAACAACGAAGGAAGTGGAGGAGACGGAGGAGACAGAAGAGACTGAGAGCGACACAGAGGTTGAAGCAGAGGTGGAAGAATAGTGTAGTAGTCTCGCTTGTCGCCTTGTTCTTTGATCTTAGTAGCCTGTATAAAATGTTCCTTGTCACCTAATTGTGAGGTCCGGGTTTATCTGGATACCAGAGATGGTAATCCACAACTAATTCCAACACATGATCAAGTTCGGTAGCTAGTAACCACAAAGTTTCTTCATCAGTACCTTCATATCCTAACCAATGTATGAGATAGAGCAATTTGCAGTTCTTGCATCTTCGATCAATTTTTGAGTCAAGGATCTCAGAGATCTCAAACTCCAGTTCTCTGTCAACTTCAACTGGAGGTGGTGGAGGTTGTACACAGTTTGGTATGGTATTGGGTATGGAAGGTTCTAGCTGTGAGATGTGAAATACTGGATGTATGAATTTCATTGAGTCAGGAAGACAGAGTGTGAAGGAATGGGTACCAGCTTTAGTGATGATTTCATATGGCCCTAAGTTCTTTTCTGATAGTTTCTTGGATGGCCTAGTTGACCTAAAGTACTTGGCTTTGATGAATACCTGATCTCCGGGATGGAAGTCCAGAGCTGGAGTTCACTTGGCATCTGCAGGTCCTTGGTAACACTTTTGAGCATGGTCCATTTCCTCACATAGGAATTGGTGTAGAGAGTCGAGGTCGACTGAGTATTCAAGCACACAAGCGAAAGTGAGATCACATTCCAGGTGTACAGAGATGTTTGGATGGTAGCCCTTGTTCGCGAAGAACAGAGAGACACTGGTGGTAGCACTAGGAGCATTATTGTATGTGAACTCTGTGAGAGGCAGGAGTTTAGACCAATTATCCTGCTGGTAGTTGCAATAGATGCGCAGGTATTGTTCTAGCATCTGATTCAAACACTCTGTTTGACCATCACCTTCCAGATGATATCTGGAGGTAAAGTGTAACCAGATGTTGAGGGCCTTTCCTAAATATCTAAAGAAGTGCAACATGAACTCAGAACCTCAATCAGAGGTGATATGGGAGGGAACACTGTGTTTCAAGAAGATGTTCATCAAACACAACTTAGCTAACTCCAGAGAAGTTATGGTATCCATCATTGGAATGAATATGCATTGTTTAGAGAGGCAGTCAATGATGACAAGGATAGCAGAGTAACTGGAGGAAGTCAGAAGCTGTTCAATGAAGTCCATTGAGATGGAGTTCCATGGGCATTTGGGAATTGGGAGTTGTTTTAGCAGACTGTATGGCTTGTGTCTAGGAACTTTAGCATGTGTGCAGGAGGTACAGGAGGACACGTATTCCTTTACAAATGTCCTGATTCCTGGCCAAGTGTATTCACAGCAGATAAGCTCCAAGGTACAGTTTTGTCCAAATTGTCTGGAGAGCAGATGATTGTGCTTGAACCGAAGGACACAAAGTTGAAGATTATCAGCGTCAGGCATGTAGATGTGATTATCTAGATGTAGGAAGCCTTCAGTGTCGATAGACCAATGAGAGTCAGGTGTTGGAGGGGTGGACATGTGTACAGAGGCCACTGGATCTGAGGGAAGAGTGGAGAGAATGTCATTGTGGAGGTTTTCAACATCAAAGATGGAGCTGGCTTGGAGGACTGGAGCTGCTAGGTAAGTGGCTCATAGGGATGCAGTGAGTTGCTCCTGGGTGAATACTGGTCAGAAGTTGTGTGGATTGACGTGAGTGTAGTCCTTATCCCCCTCTTTGGGATAGACGTCCCAGCGTTGAGTGAGGGCATCAGGCTTCACACCAAGGCAACCAGGACGGAAGCAGATGACCATATTGAATCTGGAAAGGAACTCCAACCACCGGGCTTGCTGGCGAGTCAGGAGCTTGGTTGTAGTGAAGTATTCGAGGTTTTTGTGGTCGGTGATGATGTTGATGGGAAGTGCGGAACCTTCAAGATAGTGCTGCCAAGCCTTGAAAGACTCATGAATGGTGAGTAACTCCTTATCATGGGTGTCATAATTGAGCTCAGGAGCTGACAGTGTCCTAGAGTAGTAAGTGACTGGCCAGATTTCCTTGTCTGGACATCAGAGAAAAAAGATTCCAGTGATAGTGTAGTTAGAAGTGTCAGTTTCTACAATCATAGGGGCATCAGGCATCCAATGAGTAAGAATAGGTGTGGAGGTGAAGGCATCCTTGAGTTTCTGGAATGTGGAGTGACAGTTGTCAGAGAACAACCAGGAGATGGCTTTGTGAGTAAGGTGAGTTAAAGGAGTGACTATGGTGGAGTAGTTGTTGATGAATTGACGATAGAAATTGGCAAATCCTAAGAAGCATTGTATATCCTTGACTTTATGAGGTTCAAGCCAATCCTGTATGGCTTGGACTTTCTCAGCAGACATGGTAAGTCTGGCCAGAGATAGGCAGTATCTGAGGTACTTGGTAGAGTTGGTGTGGAACTCACACTTCTCAGGTTTTGTGTAGAGGTTATGTTTACAGAGTCATCGGAGGACTTCTTGGACATGCTCCTTGTGAGGAGACTTGTCTGTGGAGAATATCAGGATGTCATCCAGGTAGACGATCACGTAGATGTCGAGTAGATCTGTGAAGATAGTATTCACGAACTGCTGGAAAGCAGCAGGGGCATTTGTGAGACTGAAGGGCATTACCAGCCACTCATATGAGCCATAATGCATGCAGAAAGAAGTTTTCCATTCATCACCCTTGGCTATGTGGACCAGATGATACACGTGCCAGAGGTTGATTTTGATATAGATCTTAGCATTGCTCAGAGTGTCTAGCAGGTTGGAGATGTGTGGAAGTGGGTAGCGATCTTTCTTCATGATCTTGTTCAGTCCTTGAAAGTTAATGCAGAGGCAGAGTGAACCATCCTGCTTGCAGACAAACAGGACCAGAGCAGCATAAGTGGAGGAAGAGGGATGGACGAATCCATTAGTGAGGTTTTCATTGAGGAACGTATGAAGTGCCTCAAGCTCTGTGGAGGAAAGGGAATAGAGGGTACCAAGGGGAGGAGAGGTGCCATCTTCCAAATCAATCTTTAGATTGTGTTCGTGATGAGGAGGTAGCATGGAAGCTTTGCTCTTATGGAAAACATTGGTGAACTCGTGGTAGTCTGGAGGTATACCAGAGAGGTCTACCAGATCATCGGAAGTGGTGGAGGAATGGAGGTTACTCTCCTTGGTGCGGATTTGGAGGCTAAATTTGACAGAGCCTTCCAAGCGACAGGCTAGTGCAAATGCAGGTGCACTAACAAACACAATAGGAGGGGTTTTGCAATCACGGAAATGTGGCAGATCAGAAGAGTCAGCCAGAGGTAAGACCAGAGGCTGCAGGGGTGAGCTCGGAGGTGCTGGCATGGCTTGCACAGGTGAATGGAACAAGATACTGCTCGTAACCCAATCAATCAACAGATTGTGGCAGGTGAGCCAGTTGTGTCCTAGAACAAGAGAACAGGAGCCATCAAGCAGTATGACATATAATGTTGTTGGAGTGATATCGCCAGTTTTGAAATGGATAGAGAGGTTGAGAGCTTGGGTGATGGTTGAGTTTGTAGTACCATTGAAAAGGCAGAGTTGGAGTGGAGGTACAGAATAAGTTGGAAGTCCATGGTTATTAACAAAGGTTGTATCTATAAAACAATTGGAGGATCCAGAATCTACAAGTGCTGAAAAAGAAGGGATATCATAGGCAACTAGAGAGACAGTGGATATGAGGAATTTGAGATCAGAGTAGTCCAGGGCCATACCCTTGAGGTAGGATTGGGTGAACATTACTTTGTTACGATCTGTCCTGAAAGAATGAGGGTTTGCTTGAAAGTTGAGTTCGCATTGAATGGCGAATGAACGAAGTTTCTTTAGATCAGATCCATTGAAGGTGTCCAGTTCATGGACTTTGGTTTTGGACTCAGAGGAGCCTCTTCTGTGATGAAGGGGTTGACGAGTCATGTTGTGTGTTATGACTGCCTTGGGTGGAGACAGAAGTAGACTTTCAAGGAGTAGCGCAAAGCATTGATGGTTTGCACGGGACGAGGTCAAAGGTTCAGAGGATAAGTCTAACAACTATAGACTTAGATTGAGGGTTCAAGGATGTCCACTCTGAGGAGAGCGATGGAGGAGTGGGCAAGCGCTACTATTCAAGGTAGGGGAAAGTAGGTCAAGCTTAAGAGAATACATGAGGTGAAAGCGACAACTATATACTGGAACGAGAGAATTAAGGGCAGGCATAGAAGCATGATGACAAAGCATAAAAGAATATGATGGAACATGATGGAAGGAGGCAATGATGAAGCAAGTGGAGTAGGACGTAATGGAGGTGAGTCATCACAGAAGAAAAGAGATAAGTCCGTGAAGGGGCTTAGCTAAGTTAAGGAAAAAGAAAAGAAAAGGGGCGTATCGTAACATTGTGAATGGTGTCGATGAGCTTGTTTATGGGGTTGTTGTGATTGATGAACAGATCATCATCGTCATAGTCAGAGGGGTTGGGGGAGTCATCAGGATCACTGTCGTCGTCACCATCTCTGCCTCCTGCTCCACACTCTACTAGGTTCTCTGGATGTTCACTACAAAGGTTTTCATCATCTGGAGGTAGTTTGTAGAAACAGGAGGGGAGCAGAGTGAGCAGAGAAGTCGAGACACCTTGCAATTCTGAGATTGAGGGCATGGTACATGCGGTGAGAATGATGAACTTGCCAGGAATTGTTTGGTGACTGCCAAAGGCAGTCTGGAGTAGGTTGTTATGGGTTGTGTGGGTAGCATGAGTACAGGTAGCATGAGTGCAGCTAGTCATGACTGGGAATCTGACAAGTTTAGTTTGAATATACTATTAAATCCAGTTCTTCCAGACAAGTCTGATGAAGTCTGGAGGTGCACAAGCACAGAAGTCAGAGGTCAGGGTTGGAGGTGTACCAGAGGTACGACAGAGGGTTGGAGGCAGACAGAGGGATGAGGTCTTTGGTGCAGGACTTATATATCGCACCCTTGCCAGTTCTCTAAGGACCTCATATTTTGGAGGAGAACAAGAGTAAGGATTGAGTGGGACTTGAAGGAAGTGATTAAGATGATATTTGAATTGAAGTACAGAGACAAAGTACAGAGGTTTATATATGGAGGAATCAGGTCCGAATGACTAACTACACAGAGGCCAAAAGTAAATATTTACATGCTGTGATGGAGGTAAGTATGTCCAGAGCTGTGCTACTAAGTGAGACACAGATTTGAAGTTTATTAGCAATGATGAGTGTCATACAAAATGAATAATAGGAACAGAGTTATAACTGGAGGAAAGTGGAATACAAGTCCAGAGAGCGAGAAAGGAGAAAAGGTTGGAATAGGTTCAGAGTTGATTCAGAAGCCTGGAGTTGGACTTGCAAAAACCTGGGATATGACAGTCACTGCCTTTGGCTCCCCTATTGTTGACACTCCATTCTTCACCAAATACAATGAAACAGTTCACACAAGGGCACAACACTCCACCTCAAGTCACTGAAGCCATAGTCCTTAGCTCCTCCAGTCAAGTTCACTATGACCTCTACTCATGTCTGTAGGATATCCATCCTCAGACATTACAATTCATACTTGACCATCTTCATCCTCCATAGTCCACCTCTGAATGTTGTTGTCCACCTCCAGACTTTGTCATTCACCTTTAGACTTTGTTCCTCATTACTGGACTTCGTCAACCCCTAAAACATAGACTTGCACTCTGATGCCAAAACAGAGCATAGAATCTTCATAGTAATCATGGTTCTAACACAACTACTTTACTCAAGCTTCAATGCATTATTGTCATATCCATGTCAAGTCCTTCACCCTACAGTGGCTGAAACAACTGTCCCAATGTTTGCATGTTTTCCCCTAAAGCTAATAAACCTCAACAGTCCTAACCTGGACTGCCATTATGTTAGTGTATGAAATAAAGTACAGACTATTGGCTTCCTATAGCATCAAGAGTCAAGAGATTTGAATAAGATCCAATAAAATGGTAGCCATTCCAAAATGATCACTCATTGGGACAGCTGTTTGACTTTAGGTTTTTATTACATATATTAGACCATAGCAAGCTGTAAAGTGATTACATATGTTTGGTAATGGTTCGATGATGTCACCTTTATATCACTGAGTGTCAGACAACACATACAAACCATATTATTCCATGTTGATGTTCCATCCTCCACCATACATACAATTCATCTCTATGATTATAGACTATAAAATATTTTTTGAAGTGCTTTTAAGTAAGTTCCATGGGATTAAGGTATAGAGACTATGCAGACCAGTCCAAAAGTTTGATTTAAACTATCTTTGAGCTCTTTTAGATGTTTTCTTGGAGTCATTATCATATTGCAAGAAAATGACATTTTGTGATTTGAGATTTCTCTATGCTTTCCAGCAATTTCTTCTTCAACATTGTGACATACTGTTCAGTATTTCATTCTACCCACTATGGCACTCAAAACCCCCACTGCAGTTAGTCCCATACAATCAATGAGCCTCTTCTGAACTTTGCTATAGCTTTGATCTCTCTAGTGATTAGTTACTCTTACTTGTTATTCCATATATACTCCTGGTCAATTGATCTAGTCTTGTTGAGTTTGGACTTACCTGACCATATAACTATTTTTTAGTCCTCCACACTCCAATACTAATATCTTAGAGCCAAAGCTAATTTAATTTTCTTATGATCACTAGAAACTAGCACTTTATCTTCTTTACCACGGGCTTTTATAAGACTTCCTTGAGGGTATTTCTCACTATCAGGAGGGTGCCAGCAGCATCAGCAACAGACATGCTGCATTATATGGCATAAATAGCATTTTTGGCCTTGCTAGCGATGATTTACTATACAAGAGCCCCTCTATTAATAGGGGTAAGCTTTGAATGACAGCCACCATGACGCCTAGCCTACTACAGCTGGATATTTTGAAGAATATGGCATATGGTAGACTTGCATGGGCAAGTGTTCAAAGTAATTTCATAAAGGAAAGACCAAAAGAGAAGAAAGACATTATATTAAAGTAGAAATAGATTTTATAGGGGAGGATGGAATATAAACATGGAATAGTATACAGTAACTCCAAAAACCCTTTCCATACTAACTCCAATTGCGGTGCACTTTGTGCACTGCCAAACACTGTGGAAATTTCATCTAGCACTGGTGGAGTTATAAATAGTACTCACTCTTAGCTACATAATTGCCTCCTAGGTCATGTGATTTGGTTCACAGACAGTGGATATATGGTCCATTGAAAACAGCAATACCATGGAAATGATTTTTTTACTTTTGAACTACTAAGTAGGATCTCAGCCAAATCATAGTATAATTGCTTTTGTTTGTCAGTACAAACAAATATATACATATAAACAATATGTCAGAGCTGAAAAAAGTTCACACACTTCTTAATTCCCAACCACCATCATGGTCAGATCTCTCTCTCTTACTCAGCAGAGTACCATTCTTTCTTTACTTGATTCTGGTCATTCTGGTGAAGCCATTGCCAAGCAAACTGGTGTCAGCCCTTCTGCCATATCCAAAATTTGTTCCAAATAGCATTTAGGCCTTCCCAAAGCTGTTGGAGGTCATTCTTCCAAGCTTTCTTCTACCAATATTCAACATGCCCAATATTTTATTACCTCTGGGAAAGCTGGAAATGCTGTTCAAGTGACCAAAGCCCTGACCAACATCATCAACCAACCCCTCTCTGACAATACTGTCTGCCTTCACTTGAAGAAAGCAGGTATTAAAGCAGTGGTCAAGTCCAAACACCCTGTTTACTCTGCTAGGCATTGCAAAGCTTGCATGGATTTTGCCTATGCCCATAAGGATTGGACTCTGGAGGATTAGAAGAAGGTAATATGGTCTGATGAGACAAAAATCAATTGCCTAGGGTCACATGAGTGTAAATGGGCATGGAAAAGGGCAGGTCAGAGGCTTAGTGATAGGCTGGTGGAAGGAACTCTTAAGTTTGGAGAAGGGTCTCTCATGATGTGGGGCTGTATGACTTGGGAGGGAGTTGGCTTTGCTACCAAGATTGATGGTAGGATGGATGGGGCCTCTACCTTCAGATTTTGAAGAATGAGCTCCAGCAAACCCTGGAGTATTATGGTCTCAATCCTCCTGACATCATCTTTCAACAGGACAATGACTCTAAGCATATCTGCAAAAAGATCAAGAATTGACTAGAGGAGCAAGAATTCAAGACTATGGGATGACCTGCACAGTCTCCTGATCTGAACTCTATTGAACATCTCTGGGGTTGTCTCAAAAGCAGGCTTGCACAGCATGAAAATCCCCCTAGTGGAATTCATGAATTGTGGAAAAGGGTTCAAGTGGAGTGGGATAGGATACCAGTTGAGGAGTGTCAGAAATTGATTGAAAGCATGCCTAGGAGGATTCAGACAGTGCTTAGAGCAAAAGGAGGCTATATATATCCAAATACCCCTTTCCATGGTGTTGCTATTTTCAATTAACCATATATCCATAGCCTGGGAACCAAATCACAAGACCTAGGAGGCAATTACATAGTTTAAATGTGTTGTCTGACACTCAGTTATATAAAGGTGACATCATAGAACCATTACCAAACATATGTAATCACTTTACAGCATGCTATAGTCTAATATATGTAATAAAAACTTAAAGTCAAACAACTATCCCAATGAGTGATCATTTGAAAATGGCTGCCATTTCATCAAATCTTATTCAAATCTCTTGACACTTGGTGCTATAGAAAGCCAATAGTCCGTGCTGTATTCCATATACTAACATAATGGCAGTCCAGATTAGGGTTGTCAAGGGTTATTCACTTTAGGGGAAAACATGCAAACATTGGGACAGTTGTTTGAGCCACTGTATGTGGCAACTCTATACCAACTCCATATCAACTCCTTACCAACTCTAGTACACCCTTGACTTAGTGCCATATAATATCACTTCAGACTTCCTTACTTCCATACCAGACCTCCTTGACACTGCCTTGAACCTCATATGTATATACATATTCTGACTCTACTTTCTATATTCTACATCAACACCTCTCACTTATTCTTTAATGTTCCACATGTATTTCTCTGTCCCTCATTCCTGACCTCATGCTTCTCTTCATTTCTTTATTGTTCTTTTTATACCACACCATGTGTTCTATATTCTTTCTATCTGGACTCCAAATTCTAATCCATTATCATACTATATAACTCCAACTGTAAATCTGTATGTCAAACCTCAATTCAAATATCAACTTAATAACTTCCTGTTAGATCTGGTTCTTCTGGCTCAAGTCTAAGAAAGTCTGGAGTGCACAAATGCAGGGGTCAGAGGTTGAGGTCAGAGTTATACTGGAGGTATGATGGAAGGTCAGAGGTAGTCAGATGGATGAGGTTGGCACTGGACTTATGTGTTGTGCCCTTTCCAGTTCTCTAAGTACCTCAGATATATTTCAGAGGATAATGAGAGTAGGATTGAGCAAGGGAATTGAGGGAAGTGATTAAGATGATATTCAAACTGAAGTATATACAGAGACAAAGTACATATGGAGGTTTATATGGAGGAAACAGGTCTGAATGACTAACTACATGGAGGTAACTATGCCCAGAGCTGTGCTGCTAAGTAAGACACAGATTTAAAGTTTATTAGCAATGAATAATGTCATGTGAAATGAATAAAAGATGAGTAATAGAAACAGAGTCATAACTAGAGAAGAGTGGAAGAGAAGTCCAAAGGGTGAGAGATGCAGAGATAAGAAATGGTTGGAATAAAACTGAAGTTAAATTGGAATCCTAGAGTTGAACTTAGCAAAAATCTGGGAGATGACACTGCATAAGACATAATTCCTATGCCAACAACCTCATCCCTCTAACTACCTCCAGTATAACTCTGATCCCAACCTCTGACCCCCACACTATAAGGAACTAGAGTTTCTTATTGTTGTATAGCATCATATTTGATCATCCTACCATCTTCCCACATTGTCCATTGCTATCTGCCCTCTTATCCAGTCCACTCACATCATATCTGCTTCAATCCACTTGTCCACATGTATAAGTCTGGTCAGATTGCTTGTATCCACTTTATTTCATATTAGGATTATCTCATTTGATCTTACTGATATTCTTCCATACTTTGGATTGAGTCTAGATCAATCCACATGGTTGTTATTGACCATTCCTACCTTTCTTTCATACTTCATGTACACATCACCCTTATTGACAGTTTCCTAGTTCAGAAGTTCTAGATATGCCTAGGACTACATATAAATTCTTTGTATTGTGATTTGTAATATAGCTTTTGCCCATGTGCACTGCTCATCAAAGTCTGCCCATGTGCAGCATCATCTGTCATCTGTCTCTCCTATTGTCATTATTATCTGTCCCTTTCCACTCATATCTGGTTCTTGTCCTGACTGGTTTCTTTCTTCATTGTCATTGTCATCTCATTTTCATTCTGGATTCATTGCATTCATGCCCACACCTGTCTAGCAACATTGTTCATTGCTCCTCTCATCTCACACTTGTCTTTTCTCTCACTGTTCTCATCATCTATTCAACCAGATTGGACCAGATTGGATCAGATTAGACCAGATTACCAAAGGATATGTATACCTTAGTCTATATACCTTTGCCCCCACCAATTCTCTTAGATCCCTTGGGTTGAACAGGTATTGCATCTCAGACCCATTCTCACTGATTAATATCTTCTATGATTCACTCTAGAGCTACTATATGTTTTACAATGCTCATGCACTCCAGACTTCCTTGGACTTGAGTCAGAAGACCCAGATTTAACAATTATTACAGCTGTTTTCAAAACTATGGGGAAAATGCATTTCAAAAAGTTGTGCCTCAGAGCTTGCTGGACAAGGACCTTGTGTGCTAATTAGCATTGTTGTTGGATAGTTCAACTGTACATCCACTCACCATGGCTCCATTACCCTCTACAAGTGACAATGCAGACTCTGAGAGCACAGATACCCATGCTTTTAAAATTGCTTTGACCATCTACTCTATGTTCAAGAAGCAGACTTCAAGGGGCAAAGTGGCTAAGAAAGAAGAGAAGTCCACTAAGACAAAGAAGCTCTAATTTGCCCTCCAAGATGATAATTATGTCTCATTTCTACAGAGTGTACTTGAAAAACATGGGTAGGACTAGTATAAGGTTTCAGAGAAACACCACTACCCATTTAAGGTTTTACCACTAACATCAAAAAGGTAAATTTTTATTATTTGGGTTGTCAATTCCTCATGTGTTGACTAAATGATATTTGAAACTCATGTATCATTTAGTCAATGAGTCACTAATGCCATTAATGTCAACAACAAGGCAGATTACCAGGAAATGATAAACAAGATATGCAGTATTACACCATCAGGTGTTACCAAGGTCTTTGTTGATATGAAAGACATTGAGATGCTTCCATGTTAGGCCACAGTGGACTCTGATAGGGATGGAGCATGCACATCTGATGGCAAATTCAATGATGTACATAACTTTTTCTTTTTGCACATGTCTCTCAGTGTGTACTATAGCCTAAGAACCTGGGCTGATCAATGTCCAGGACATCCAGTGGGGATCTTTGACTTGGTTGATGGCACACAATGCTTAAGAAAATATACAAGAATGAGCACAATGAAGGATTCACATACATTGCTCATGATACTGGATTGGTGTCATGCCCTGGTAAGGAGCTTTTTTATGAATGCTTGTAATATACCAATAAACCTATAGGAAGTAGGACAAACCACACTGAATCAGCCACCGGACATCCCATTGTTTGATATCAACAATAAAGCAGATACTTTGCATCCAACATAAAAGCAACAGGCACCCCCACCACCACCACCACCACCTGCAAATCCAAGCAGCAACATTGGTTCACTCACATCAGTACTTGTTCTTCAAATGCTTGTGAATTCTGGTCCATTGCAAAACTCACCTAGTCAACACAGTTCTCATGCTCTGGCTCTGGCTTCAGTTAGGAGCATCTCTGTAACATCCACACATCACTCTTGTCCTCAAGAGAAGCCTTCCTCACCCCCCACACCATCTTCATCTTCCTTGGCTCATTTTCTTTGTCATGCTGAAGATAAACTTGGCATTTGCCATGCCACTAGTTACCATTATAGTCTCGAGCTTCAAGGTATAGGTCCCGACATTCTTGCTGAGGTGGACAACAAGGTACTTGCTAATATTAGATTGTTGACTGGAGATATTATCTATCTCAAGAAAGGCAGCCTTGCCTGGTGGAATGGTCCTGATGCAAAGCATAATAGAAGTGATACTAATTTGTCATTAGGTACTCAGCATGCCACAAAGAAGATTCCATATAAAAAGTGGTACCATGATGGTGGTAAAGCTCATTTCACTACACCACCAGTGGTTTCAGATGGTGGTGACAGCAACAGAAAGGACTACAATATTTTTTATCAGCGTGAGCTTCAGAATTAGTGGCTTCCAGTGCCACAGGGCTATGCTGTCATTGAAGAAGATGACATGGGCTGTTCTAATAGTACTACTTCAAGCTTTTGTCTATCACATGCAAGATTCATTTGGAAATGATAGCCTAATATTGTACTTTAAGTCTCAACATTGCAAAGCAGAGCACTACTAACAGCCATGATGACAATGAACTTGGCTAACTATTCCCATCCTCCAGAATTTGCATCCCCACCTTCATGCACTACCTTTGCAAGGTACAAACATTTATACAATGTATCCTGATGATTTGAAGTAGCCAGCTGCTTTCTCTGGTGTAATACTCTGACAGGCACAAATAATCACCATCACCAAAAGGTTGTGTGAATTGCTGTCATATCCCAGATTTTTGCTAAGTCCAACTCTGGGATTCTGAATCAACTCTGAACCAATTCTGACCTTTTCTTCTCTCTCACCCTCCAGACTTGTCTTTTGCTTTTCCTTCAGTTATGACTCTGTTCCTATTACTCTTCTCTTACTCATTTTGCATGACATCCTTCATTGCTAATAAGCTTTAACTGTGTCTCACTTAGTAGCACAGCCCCAGGAATATTTACCTCCATCACAGTGCTGAGGATATTTACTTCTGACCTCCATGTAGTTAGTCATTCAGACCTGATTCTTCCATATATAAACCTCCATACATTGTCTCTGTACTTCAGTTTGAATATCATCTTAATCACTTCCTTTGAGTCCCTCTTGATCATTACTCTCATTCTCCTCCAAAATATGAGGTCCTAGGGAACTGGCAAGGGCATGACATATAAGTCCTGCACCAACAACCTTATCCCTCCATCTACCTCCAACCTTCCATTGTACCTCCAATACACCCAACCTCTGACCCTCTGCACTTGTGCATTTCCAGACTTCCTCGGACTCAATCCAGAAAAACCGGATTTAACAATTGCAGCATAAGTTTGACTTGATTGTTGAGAATGCCTGCTCAATAGAATTACAATAGTTGGGTGAATAGGGTGGCAGATAGATGAGCTTGTACACTGGTACAATTAGTATAGAAGTAGAACACATGATAAATGACTTATGGACCATTCCTCTACCAAATGCTGAACCTCCTCTTCATGGTGAATGCAGCAATTATCCATCACAATGACACTTCATGGACCTGAATATGAATTGGTAAAGAGTAGCTGTAAAGTGATCAGCTTTGACTCACAACAAATTCTCTCAGAAAACATAGAAAACAAGCACCATCAAAAGTAAGCACAGGGAGAATAGAGTAATGGGTACCACAAATGAAACACTTCTTGTCATTGCAATGACTTCCCTTGGTGGCCCATCCATACTAGTGAATGGAAGTGTGCTTGTCCTTTGCCACTTCATTGATAAACACAAGCATGTTGACATTAGGGGCCTCAGCTGCAATTTTGTTCATGTAGAGTGCCCATAATATTTCATTTCATTCAACTGCAGAGGCTGAGACTGTTTTTTGGGTGATGCAAAGACACTGGAGCACTCAAAGAAGTCTGGGGATAGTGGCATATACATGATATTTGGTCCAGAGCAAATGCTGAAGTTCATCAAGGTATATAGATAGTGCAGTGGTGCTTGATAACACTGCAAATAAAGAAGACATCAAGAGAGCTAGGAATATGGTAATGCCCAATAGCACAAGAGTATGTATATGGATTGGAAATGACACCAAGCTCAAAGTACACTGAGCAACAAAAATGTTGTAATGTTTGCAACATTATTTTGATTGCCAAGCTAATAACTTGGCAAGTATTGACCCTAGACCTATGAACCTGAGTATCATTAGAAAGCCCTATGCAAGAGCTTTCCAAATATATATACATTGCTTAGGTAATTCTCATTCTACCAGGCAATATTCTGGAATTAATCAGAGGTACTCATTGCAACAGTTTCATTGTCAATGCTGTAAAGTATTGAAACTCTATGTTGCCATAAGTTATTACATAAGAAATGAGTCATGTGATACACAATCAGTTCAATATGATGATACACATCCAAATACCACCACTATTTACACTACCATCACTATAAAATCCCTTTTGATTGAAGAAACCAACCAAATTCTTTATCACTTGAAATTGGAACAATTAATCCATTAGATCTCTCATGCTACTGGTGTCAACAACTCTACCATTAGTAGACCTGACTCCAAACCCCATCCTGACTTTCCCAATGGCTCTGGTGGTCATTTATCCATGATTACCCCTATTGATATGTAATATGCCATCTATTTTATCAAAACTAGAAAGGCTGAACATGCTATTTAGAATATCAAAATCCTTTAGAATGTCAATAATTATTTTATTGCTGCTCCAAACTTGAACAAGAAATTTCATTCAACAAAAGAAGTGAGGGATTATTTACCACAACATTGAGCAGCTTTACCTATAGAACTACATGGGTAAACCTATGGGGACTAGAGCTCCAACCCATACACAACCCATGCCAATCCATATCCACAAAACCCAAGGATCTTACATCTCATGGGTACAGGTGGCAGGTACAAGAGTACATATCTGTCAGGGGTTTTATCCACAGGTTGAGATGAGCAGTCAGGCTCAAATTTACTCAGTGGAGGTGGAACATGAGCAACCATGCTTGAATTGATGTGGTGGGAGTGGGATATAGGTGACCAGGATTGAGAGGATATGATGGAGGTGAGACATGAGCAGTTGCACTCAAATTGACATGGTGGGAGTGGGATACAGGTGGTTGGGCTTGAATTGACATGGTGGAGGCAGGAGATAAGCAATCAGGCTTGAGTTGACATGTTGGGAGTGAAACATGACATGAGCAGTTGTGCTTGAATTAATGCCATAGGGATGGGAGATGAGTGGTTGGGCTAGAATTAACATGGTGGAGAGAGAGACAAGCAGTTGGGCTTGAAAACATGTGGTGGGGGAGAAAGACAAGTAATTGGGCTCAAAAAGATGTAGAGAGGGGAGATAAGTGATTGGGTGCAAAAAAATGTGATGGAGGCAGGAGATGAGCAATTACACTTGGATTGACATGGTGGGAGTAGGAGATGAGCAGTCAGGCTCAAATTGATATGGTGAGGGAGGGAGATGAGCAATTGGGCACAAATAATCATGGAGGATGCTAAAGATGAGCAATTGTGCTCAAATTGACATAGTTGGATGGAAGGCAAGTGGCTGGGCTTGGAAGGGCCTGGTGGATGCAGGAGACAAGTGGTTGTACTCGAATGGACATGCTTAGATCAGAGATAAGCAATCAGGCCCAAACAGACCTGGTAGAGGGTGAGACATGAGCAGTTGCACCCAAACTGACACAGCTGAATGGAAAGTGAGTGCTCAGACTCAAGAAAACATGGTTGGGGAGACAAATGTTGACAAGGGCACTCAAATGACATTGTTTGGGTGTCTATGTCAACATGGGTGCCCTAACATTGATGGGGTGGATGTAAGCAAACTTGCAGTAGCCCATGACTTATCATATTTGGCCACAGGTACTTGGGTCACGGGTAGTTGGGTATATGGGCTGCTGTAGGGAGCTGTAGCTCTCTACAGTTGTAAGAGGGTATTCCCCCACTTTTCAGATACTTCCACATCATCATATTCCATTGTCCTAGCAATCCACCATCACTTCTGCTGTTTCCACCTTCAATCCAACCAGTCTCATTTATCTGCTTTCACCAGATTTTATTGTGCACATCTGGATTCATCATCAACAGTCCCTGCCATGTCCTATGTCCATCCAAACCTTGTTGGTAAGTCTCCTTCACTATGCACAGCATCCTACATACATACTACACTTTTTCTATCTTTTTATAACATTTGTTCATATTGTCATACTGTATAGTCTTATGAATTCCCAGACTATAAAAGAATGTACTTACATCACTTACTAGACTTTTCCTAGGTTCCTTCTACTCTGAGTTTAGTTCCCTTCAGTTCTCTATGTCTCTACTTGCATTCTGAAATTGTTCAGTGTGCTTCTCCTCATTTCTGGTCATTATTATCTGCCATATCCAGTTTTCAAGAGTCTGGACTGCTTGCATGTCAGAAGAGTGGTTGGAATCTCTTTCCTTCTCTTTCCTATGAAGCTATGTACATATAGTAAGTCCTGAATAGTGTTCTTGCTCTTTCCTCTCTATTTCCCTTGGATTGAATATATCATACCCTTCCCCTACTGCTGACCTGTCTTTCTTGACATTATAGGTCAGTTTGTTGTTCTTCACTACCCAATCATAACCCATATCCATACCTCTATCCATGACCTGCATGAGTTACCCTGTAGGGAGCTGTAGCTTTCTACAGTTGTAAGAGTTCATTTCCCCACTTTTCAGATACTCTGTTAAATCTGGTTCTTCTGGATCAAGTTCAAGGAAGTCCAGAGGTGTATGAGTGCAGGGGTCAGAGGATGGAGTCGGAGGTGTACCGGAGGTATGACGGCAGGTCAGAGGTAGACAGAGGAATGAGGTTGTTGGTGCAGGAATTATATGTTGTGCCCTTGCCAGTTCCCTAAGGACCTTGTATTTTAGAGGGGAACAAGAGTAAGGATTGAGAGGGACTTGAGGGAAGTGATTAAGGTGATATTTGAACTAAAGTACAGAGATAAAGTATGGAGGTTTATACCAATACAGAGGAATTAGGTCTTAATGACTAACTACACAGAGATTGGAAGTAAATATTCCCGGCACTGTGACGGAGGTACATATATCTGGAGCTGTGCTACTAATGAGACACAGATTTGAAGCTTACTAGCAATGAAGAATGTCATGTGAAATGAATAGGAATAGAGTTACAACTGAAGGAAAGTGGAGACAAGTCCGGAGAGCAAAAGATGAGGAGATGGTCAGAATAGAACTGGAGTCAAATTGGAATCCCAAAGTTGGACTTAGTGAAAAACTGGGATATGACAGTATCCCCCTCTTAGGCCTGAACCCCTGAAGGCCATAGAGTAATGATGTGATAAGTGTGGGGGTTTGCTTTGATGTCTGGATTTTGGACATATGGAGTTTGAAGCATCAGAGTCTGAATCCTTTAGTGACATGGTGTAAATTTGGGCTTTCTCTCCTTAACTTCTTCCTTAATATGTCTGACATCACCAATATCAAAAATTGGTCTGACACACACCTCACAGAAGATGTGAATGACAATCAAGATGTCTGGGACACCAAAGTGAAGGAGTGATGATGATGAGAAATGGCAAAGAAGGAGGTGGGGAAGTGATGGAAGGCAGAGGAGGTGCCAAAGAAGGCAAAGGAGAAGAAGGTGAGGCAGGTGGCCAAGGAAGTGAGGCAGTGCAAGGTGGCTGAGGAGGAGAAGCAACACAAGAAGGCCAAAGAGGCAGCCAAGAAACAGATGAGTGACCACAGATCAAGAATGACCAGAATTGACTTTCAGAACAGGCTGTGGAGGTAGCAGCACAACAGTGTGCCAACAAAGGCAAGGGGTGGGCAGCACCAGACTGTGTCTGGTGCATCAAGCACAACCTTGCATGCAAGCTGCAAGACAAACCCAAGGCAATGTCCTACAAGGGTTGCCATGTGGTCAAGACATGTTGCGAATGGCTAGGAGAAGAGAAACCAATCTAGTGCAGGAAGTGAGGAGATGAGGAGATGAAGGAAATTGTGCCATAATTGAAGAAGCAGCTACTAATCACATGTTTACCTTAATCCTCCACCTCCATCATATCAGTCAACTGAAACAATGTTGAGAGATCTCCCTCTGCCTTATGACCAGAGAACCAGGTCCCAAGGACCTTGGAATGGTCAGCTCATGAATCAAACCAAACTAAATAGGGCTAAGAGAGAGGAGAAGGAGATGCCATGCTGAAGCACATGTGCAACCAGTGAACCCAGATAACCAAACCAGAGTTCAGCTCTTTATCCCATCAGGATCAAGTGAGTTGGACACGGCCACAAACAGTGATATTGACCATCCACCAATCACTACTGAAGAACTGGATGCCATTATGCTCACAGTGATTCAACTGCTCATGGAAGATGGACCTCCTCTTCCTGATGCTGGTGTGATTACTGATCCCATTACACTACCAGATGTCCAACCTTGATTATTTGTTGACCCCCACTCTCCTGGTTTTGTCCCTCATAGGGATGGACCCCATACTTGAAGAAATACACTCATATGGTCTGGAGTGATGCTTGACGTCACAGCTGCCCAAGCCACAGCTTCTGCTCCAAGACCTGAGGATCAGTCACCCTTATGGTCTAGACAACTGGAATCTGCCTCAGGATCCAGTCAACCTCCATTGTCCCCTTCTTCCAGGGGACCATGTGCATAGATGGATAAGGAGAACTGCCCAAGTGGTGGCAATCCCCAAGAACCAACTATTCAACATAGATGATGAGATCTGATGGTCTTTCACTGTGTTTGAGGGTGAGTCACTGTTCTCAGTGCTTGAATGGAATGGTATCCTGGTTCCTTTGGGACTGGAACCTAAGCCTATGTTGATTGTGCATTAACAAGGGTATAAGTTGAGAATGAATGAGGACCAATCATATCTCCTTTCTGGTATATGTACCAGTGGAGATAATCTCAGATGAGGATGTTCTTGATCCTAATGAGATTTCAGAGATTCCTCAGCTTCCACTAGGCATGGAAGATGCAGAAGATTTTGCTTTTTGGACCTAGGCTGCCTTGGAATGGTTCAACCCCTGGTCGAATGTTTCAAGGATTTGTGAGTGGAATGAGCAAGTGGATAAAAGGTGGAGAACAGCATGGAAATGTTTCTCTCAACCTTATCTAAATTGGATAGTTGACACCAGACTTCCAATTATAGAAAAGGTTTTTTGAACTTTTTATGATATCACTGTATTATGTCCCAAAAACTCTGATTTCATTCTTGAATATTTTGATTGTGAAGGGGCAACCATCAACTTAGAAAATGATGATGGTGACATTTTTGGAATTGAATAACTACCATTTCCAGATGGACATCTTCTTTATTGAAATGAAGAACTGGATATCATAATACCCTGGACCTCATTCTAGAGTTATTAACAAACCAGCAATCTCTTCTCCTTTTATTTTGTCCACATCTTCACTGGTTTTTCCATCTAAACCTTCTTCTCACATTTCGACTTTCCAAATGGATTCAATTACTCAAATAATTTTACTTGGAATATTATAGTAGGCATTATGTCTAGTAAAACTAAATCTGGCATCACCAAGAATGTTATCATTCTTACCAGGAAGGACAACTACAGTACTATAATTGGTTGTCTTCCATTTGCTCTTACCTCATGACACTTCATGTCTGAAGGGTCACATCAGGAACCCTCACTTATTCGGCAGGACAGGTGGCCACCACCAAATCCAAAGCCAAGTGGAAGGATGATGATGCACAAGTGAATGGGGTGATTGCCCTATATGTCAAAGAAGACATTTGGGTTCATGTTGCTTAGGACTATGCCACAGATGCCGCAGGACAACCCATCTATGCTTCTATGGTGGCACAAACCCTTGTAAACCTCACAACTCAATATGCTACCACCAGACCAACCAGCCAACTCTCTCTTTTCAAGGAACTTGTATGCTTTCACATTAGGGAATGAGATGAGACATCTGCACAATTGATGCACATGGAGTCATTGTTTTCACTACTCTCTGGTGCAGGTCTGGCTCTTCCAGATAACCTCAAGGCCATGATAATCTGTGCAGCACTTCCTCACTCATTTGATAATGTTGTGTCCACCTAGATGCACACAAAAGCAGCAGCTGATTTCATTCCCAACAACATTGTCCCTGTCATGCTGGTAGAGATAAACCATAAGACTCAAGGTACTTCTTTAATTAACTGAACTTCTGGTGCCCCTGGGCATTATTACTGAAATTCTGGACAGGGATCAGAATCTGAATTGGATTCAGGGTTTAATCCCCCCAACTGATACAACTAGAACCAATCAAAGAAGAAGCCTCAATGATGCCAGAAATGTTATGCCACCAGTCATTTGACTTTGGAACACCAAGATGATTGGAAGAGACCTGGGGGATCAAACCCAAACCAGAATCAATCTTTCAGATCTGTGCCATGATGAGATAAAGGGAAGGGTAAAGCTAATGCAACATTTATCAAAGTGAATGTCACTGCTTGCATTGTGGAGATCAGTGATCATGAAGAAAATCATGGATATGAACCAGATTTTTCTAGTCTTGCTCCCACAACTGCTGCCTCTTGTAGCTTACCCATGGTGATGGAATGTGAAGAGAGATTGGATTGGTCACAAGATGTGTTGACCAATGGTATGAAGATATGGATGTTGATGACTTTCCTATTGTTGACTTGCCCTTTTGTCCAGCCTCTTGCTAATATGACTTCACAATTAGTAGAAGGTAATGCATCTGTGAAAGGGTCAAAGAAATGGAAAAGGACCAAAATCATTTCAACTGGATTACCAGGACCCAATGGACGCCTTTATCCAGAATCAACTGATAATGTGTGGGTGATAAAAAGAGATGATCTTGGATATAGTCAATGGAAAACAGAGGAGACTTTCCACTACAGAGCAGTGGATGAAGTCCAATTAACCAAAGACCCTTACTTCTGTACTGTGGATAACCACAATGAGTACTATTTTGAATCCACTGATTCTTCATATATGGTGAGATCTTTTTCCTCCTCCAACATTCATCAGGCCCACTGGATGGTTGATTCTGGTTCAACCAATCACCTCACTCCTTTTCAGGATGATTTCATATACCTTGGAAATCAAAAACACAAATGTTGTATGGCCAATAGAGAGGAAATAGAAATGTCTGGTTCAGAAACTGTCATTTTCTGCCATAATATTGATAAAAGTCTGAGAACCATCAGATTGTTTAATGTATGGTATGCCCCATTTGTCTCTCACAGGTTACTTTCAGTTATAGGTTTAACCAAACTGAGTTATTGCTGTGAAATTAAAGACAAGACTTAGTTCTGGGACAAGGCTGGAGTTCTGGCAATTGTTGCTGAAAAGTGCAATACACTAGATTGCCTTCACTGGTTCCCAGTTTTTTTACCTGAAACCACAAGGCTATGCCCAGTCTATATGGGTTATGACTGAAGAAGACTATTGCATTTGGCATAAACAACTAGGGCATCCTTCCCTAGCCATGCTATTTTGTATCTATCTCCACTCCGACAGTGTTCTGAAGCCCAAGCTGTCTGATAAAATGCCACATTGTCATGGCTGTATCCTTGGGAAGATGACTCAACCCCTTTTCCACCTTCCCACACTCATGCCTTTCATCTTCTTGGCTTGGTCCACACAGACTTGTGTGAATTTCCCTTGTCCCATGATTCTTCTAAATGGATCATGACCTTCCTGGATGATTATTCCTCTTATGGATGTATTGTGTTCTTGCGTTCTAAAGCTATGCTGCTGATCAATTGCATGCCTAGCTTAGCTGGGCAGAATGACAAGCTGGTTTCACTTTGATGGCACTGCATTCAGACCAAGGAATACATTTCTGGAGATTTCCAGAAGTTCCTCTCTGATAAGGGTGTTGAACATCAAAAGACAGTCCCACACACACTGCAGCAGAACAGTTGAGTGGAACATTTTAACTGCACACTACTCGATAAAGCCAAATCCATGAAACATCTAGCATGTCTAAGCACTGGTTTCTGGCAAGATAGTGTATTGACTATAGTCTATCTGCACAATTGCACACCCATGAGAAGGTTAGGATGGAAACCTCTGATCCTATTATAGAATGGTCAGAAATCAGATGTCTCTCATTTAAAGATGTTTGGATACTGAGCTTATATGCACATACCAAAGGATATCAGGAATTCAAAGCTTGATGCTAAGGCAGAACCAATGACTTTCCTTGGATATGAGAAAGGTACCAAATGTTATTGATTCTGGAGCTGAACCAGACATTGTGTGGTGATATCACACAATGCCATCTTCAATGAAGAATTGTTCCTTTATTGTCCCATAGAGGAATTAGATGGATTTAATTCCTGACAACCTCAAAATTAACCATCTCAGCATGGAGAGGTGGATGGACCTTCAGATGATGATCTGGATCCACCTGATGTTCCACAAGCATCTGAATATGATAATGATAACCAGAATTCTCCACAACCATCTAGAGAATTGACCCCTGATCTCTTGGATAACCAAGGACAGCACAATCAGGAACCTTGACAGAAATCACAATCATGTCTGAAAAGAAATATTCCACCACCACCAAAAGCTCCTTTTAAACCACTTCCTGGAGCCTCTCAATAATATGAAAGGCAAAGAAAATCTCAGATACAACCAGATTCAGCCTATGGAGATAAGACTCCCATATAGATTGAATGAGAGATTATGGCACAAAAGGATAAAGTTGGAAAATTAATTCATGAAAGGTCACATGAGAGACAGTGTCTCAATGAACCAGGACCTAGTGATGCTGGTGGATCAAAGGATGAGGTGAAAGATTCTGATGATATAACCCATGGCAACATGTTCATCAATCTTCTTGCACAAGTCAATGGCATTGACAAAATGCCAAGGCAATATTGAGATATCTTGAAACTCTCTGTCAAGAAACTGGAGGAGTGGCGTCAGGCTTGTGATGATGAAATGAAATCCATGAAGGATTGTCAGGTCTGGGAACTTGTGGATCTACCTCTGAACCACAAAACCATTCAAGGTCAATGGGTATTTGTTGAGAAAAGCAATAGCAGAAAGAAGGCCTGCTTTGTTGCCAAATGATTTACTCAAATCTATGGTGTTGATTTTGAAGAAACCTTCTTACCTGTGGCCAGGTTTGAGACAGTAAGGCTATTGTTAGCCTTGGCTGCCATGAATGATTGGAACATTGAGGCACTTGATATTAAAACCACATTCTTATATGGCAAGTTGGATGAAGAAATCTACATGGATCAACCAGAAGAATATGTCCAATAGGAAATGGAAGATAAATTCTGTTGACTTTATAGATCTATCTATGAATTGAAACAGGCCTCACTCCAGTAGAACAAGGAGCTCTATGATTCACTCCTAAAGATGGGCTATAAATGATGTGTTTTAGATGCTGGTGTCTACTACCAGTTCATCAATGGTGAAATCATCATCATGATTGTCTATGTTGACAATGCACTCCTTATGGGATCACAATCATCTCTTTTGAAAGTGTCATATCTCGTGTTACAAGTTCAACCCCATACTCCACCTCTGACACTTCCAATCCTTTCTGGACCACTCCTGTCAACTCTGCCAACCACTATGTTGACTCCTATCACTTGCTGCACTTTCTGCACCTCCAGCACACTCCTGCACCTTCAGACTTCTATCTACTCTTTCCATCTTTCCTCTCTATGACTCTCCTTTTACTTATTCTCTCTGACACCACTATTGCTAATCAGCTTAACCTGTGTCTCATTTAGGAGTACAGCTCCAGGCATTCATACATCTGTCACAGCTCTGGACCTTTTGTACCTCCATCACAGTTCTGGCTCACTTATCCCCATCCCCCATTACTTAGTCACTTGGACCTGTCACCTCCATATATAAACTTGTAGAGTATAGTGTCATACTCTAGTTCAAATATCAACTTGAATACCCCACAAACCTTTGACCTCCTTAATGAGTTGACTTCCAAATCCTTAGTCACTACCTTTTGTTTCCCTGTCATTAACTCCATCCCTCATCAAATACAAGGACACAGTTCACACAAGGGTGCAGTGCTCCAACCCGAGTCACTGAAGCCACAGTGCCTAACCCCTCTGGTCATGTCTGTAGGACATCCGTCCTCTGACATTCTTATCCATCCTCATCTCCTACTTTGTCCACTACTGAACTTCATTGTCCACCTCTGGACATCACTGTCCACCTCCAGACATCACTGTCCATCTCCAGACATCACTGTCTGCCTCCAGACTTTGTCATCCACTTCTGGACTTTGTCATTTCACCTTTGGACCTTGTCCTCCATTACTGGACTTGGTCAACCCCTAAGTGGACTTGCACTCTGATGCCAATACAGAGCATAGGACCTCTGTAGAAATCACGGTTCTAACAAAAAGACAAGAAGTATCAATTCATGAAGAAATGAGAATATCATGATCTAGGAGAAGCAAAGGAGTATCTTGGCATGAGGATTACTTGTGACCAAAAAAGACAAATCCTTATGCTTGACCAGATCAAGTACATCAACAAGGTTATCCAACGATTTGGAATGACTGATGGGAAACCAGCATGAATGCCTCTCATAACTGGTTATAATCCAATGGCTAATAAAGCCAACGTCATCTACTTATCTATTCGATCTCAATATCAATCAGTCATTGGATCTGCACTCTTTGCCATGCTAGGAACCAGACCAGACATAGCCTTTGCAACAATCAGAATGAGTCAATTCTCTGCAAATCCATCCAGAAAATACCCACAAAATGCTATGCAGATTATCTGATATCTAGCCTGCAATCACACTAGATGCATTATGTTTGATGGTTGACATCCTTTAGATTTTGTCACTTTCTCTGACTCTGATTGGACAATGGATCTGGGGACTAGAAAATCAATGACTGGCTTTCTTCTTTTATTGGCAAATGGACCTGTCTCTTGGTTGATCAGACAACAGAAGACAGTTTCATTGTTGTCCACTGAAGCAGAGTATAAAGTCATGGCTGATGCAGCCAGACAGATCTCTTGGGTTAAATCCTTATTTGCTGAACTGCAATTCACTGTTGAAAAAGTTTCCCTTTATTTTGACAACCTTGGTGCCATCACCTTGGCACAAAATCCTATAGTTGAAGGTTGATTGAAACATATTGATCTCCCATAGCACTATATCAGAGATTGTGTGCAAGATACAAAAAAGATGGAAGTTTTCTTTGTTTAAACAGCTGAACAGTTGGCAGATTTCTTCACCAAGAATCTGGGCATTGAGAGATTCAAATATTTTTGAGATGCTATAAAGATGATTTCCCATCCTGGATGAAAGGGAGGATCAAGTCATTCATTTGACTACATACTCTTCATTTGTGGCCTCTGATGCAAAGAAAGATTCAAGTCATTAAATTGGTTACATATTCTTCATCCTGAGGAGGAGTGTTGAAATCCAATCTGATTGGATGTCTAGTCTTTCACTTCTATTTTCTATCCTCACTATCTAGACTCCATATCATGGGGATTGTATCATGATGATGACTACAATGTTTATATCTCTTATCTATTGATGAGATATTGATAACCTTTCATTATGATTGATTGATAAGTCAGATAGATGGCTTTACTACTATTGGCTGGTGATAAGGATGTAGATAAGTTCCTTTTCTACCATTAGCTCAGAACATTCCTTGATGTTCTTTGCCTGCCCTGAAGGGCTTCTTTATCTAACACCTGCTCTAAAGCATGGTGTTTATATACTGACCTATAATTGCATGTACAGTAAGAACTCTCTTAACCCTCTATGGGATTAATTGCCTCACACTTGCATATCATTCCACTCCAAAGGATAGTGTAACTAGTGAGTCTTCCCTCACAAACTTCCTGTGCTGGTGCTGGTGGGCTCTCCAATACTTTGGCTTTCCATTGTAATGGATATAAGCTTGTTACTCTGTTGATGTTGACCAGAGGTGGTGGAGGTTGTATGTGGTTTGGTATGATGTTGGGTACTGAAGGTTCTAGCTGTGAGATGTGAAATACCAGATGTACGGATTTCATAGATTCAGGAAGGCAGAGTGTTGTTACAATTTTCCCCTCATTCACCCCATTCATGTTACTCCTATCCACTTCAACCCCTATAGATGCCAACAATCTGGCTTTTCATTTTCCAGACTTCATGCAGTTTCCACCATTTCCACTCTAGACAGCACATGGATCTGTACCCTTGGTCTATTCTCTATTATGTCAATGTCCATTCTCTTTTTGTCTAGGACCATTCCCAAAGTGGTACAGTCCATTCCCTTTCGGTTGTGGTAATGCAACCTTATTTCCTTTCTGACTTCTGGAGTTGTGTCCATTTCCTCTTTGTGATCCTTTCTATTTTTGTTGTGGCTTACTTAACCATTCTTGATTTGTTGTGAATGGATAGCACCTCTCCCAAAATGGGATCTTTTGCTCCCATTTCATACTCCCCTTCCCCATATATGTATACCTCACTGCATGTACAATAGTTCCCCATCTAGTTCTATGCTATACAGCCTAGTTTCTAGCACCACTTGGACCTGTCTGAGTGAGATCCATCTTCCACAGTTAGACATGTCTACTGCAAGATCCACCTTCCATACTCTGACGTCTTCAGGTACAAGACCACAGCTCATTGTTATTCCCAGCAACAAGACTAGGATCCACTGGAGACTAGCCTCAGCGTTAACACAAGAACTAGATCTCCTCCTGTCTTTGCCATCATGCAACAGGACATTCACCCATCACCATTTGTTGAATCAACCTCAACGATCTCCTCACTGACCTATCTGACACTGATGAAGAAACTTCCAGCTCTCCTTCTGGTACCCCTTCACCTCATAGTGGATCTCCTTCTTCTTTGTCCTTGAATGAGGAATTTCATCCAATAGAAGAACTGAGAACTGTTTGGCCACAACATCTCGCAGCTTTACCAAGCTCCTCCCAACATTCCAGTGGATCCCTTCTGGAATCACTTGCTGTGGCCAGTACATCCTCATCTGCCACTTCCTGTGCTCACACCTCCAGAAGAGAGGTTGCTGCATTTCTTTGTGAGTACCACCCTCTACTTTTGATCCAGGCACCCCCACCTGACAATTACTACCTCCAATTCAATGAACCCATTGAAGTAGACCCACCCCTTCTTCTTCCATCCTCCACCATGTCTACTTCTTCTAATAAGCAGTCTGAGCTTAAAGCCAGATTGCCAGATGATTTATCTGGGAAAGCTGAGGATGCCAATTACTGGCTCCTAGTTATGAAGGCCTACTTCACCATGAATACAGCCCATTACTCCAATGACGCCACCACCATTACCTTCCTCAATAAAATGAGCAAGGGGGGGGGTGTATACAACAAATCAAGAAAGGTTATGTAATCCACAACAAAAAGGGGAAGGACCATGACAAAAAGGGAATGGACACAGCTCCAGAAGTCAGAAAGGAAATAAGGCTGCATCACCACAACCGAAAGAAGATGGACCATACCACTTTGGGAATGGACCTAGACAATCAGAGAATGGACATTAACATAATAGGGAATGGGCCACATATGTGGATCCATGTGCTGTCTAAAGAGGAAATGGTGGAAACTGAAAGAAGTCTGGACAATGAAAGGGCATGTCTTTGGGATCTATAAGGGGTGGGGCAGATAGGGGTAACATGGATGAGGTGAATGAAGGGAAAATTGTAACAATATGTGTGATAACAGAATACATATAACTCAGTTTGCCCCATATGCACATCAGCAGAATGGGTATGTGGAACACTTCATCCATACTATTATGGACAAAGCATAGGTGATGTGGTTACATGCATGCCTACCAGCTTCTTATTGGGAGTTTGCTATGATACATGCAGTCCACATATATAATAGAATACCAAATGTTTGTTTGAACTGGAAGACAACCCTGGAGTTACTCAAGGGGGAGAAGCCTTCCATCTCACATTTATATGTTTTTGGATGTGGTGCCTATGTGCACATTCCTGAAGAGACACATGGCAGGACATTAAACCTGAAATCACAGTTGATGATCTACCTTGGTGTATCCATTGGAAGTGACTCCAACTATTTATTTATGCAACCAAATAATGCTTTACATACATTGGCACATGTGATCTTTGATAAAAATCTCTTCCCTCAATGCTCGAAAGCACAACCACATAAGCCACTCTTGCACCCACTATGTGATTGTCACTCACATGATGATGAAATCTCTGATGGACAATCCAATGACGAATATCATTCAGACACTGATCACTCTGATGTGGCACCTGCTTGTGCTCTACCTTGTCCACCTCATTCATGGTCACCCTCTCCGGCTCCACCTGTGGACCCACTCCACCTTATGCTCCTCATCCTCCTCCAGCTGGTCCACCAGCCTTACCTCCTAGGTGACAACCTGCCCACCAATGTCATCCACATACTCACCCTAACAACATTTATAGGGATAAGCCCCCAGTTGAACAGATTAAGGACATCAAGAGCGACTCTTGCTAGTGAAAGCTAGTTGAAGACCAGCTCACATCTGCACTGGCAACACTGCCAGTTCCTGGTGTTATGCCTCATTCCCCATCCCCTTCGGAGGTGGATGTTGAGCACCTAGTGCAGGAAGGGGGAGATGCTTTGATATCTTTCCTCTGCAATTGCACAATTCCGGTCATGGAAACAATCATTCCTAACTACTAAGAGTGGAAATACTGTGACATTCTCAAGCTCCCTGCCAAAGGGAGAAACTCTGGCACAAAGCATGTGAGAATGAGCTCCAAATGCTCAAAGACCATAAGGTCTACAAGATTGTGGATCAACCTACCCATAAGAAGGTCATTAAAAACAGATGAATATTTAATGTCAAACCTGATGGTTGCAAATGTGCCTGCCTAGTAGCCAAAGGCTTCACTCAGGTCAAAGGTACTGACTTTGACACTATCTTCTCCCCAGTAGTACAATTCGAGACAGTGCAGGCCATGCTCACCCTCTCAGCTCTAGAAGACTGGTATATTACCACTCTAGACATATGTTCTGCTTATCTATATGGCATACTGGAAGAGGAACTCTACATGTAGTTTCCTGAGGATTTCTTGCCCTCTCACCTAAAAGGCAAAGTCCTATGACTCCTCTATGCCATATATGGCCTAAAACAAGCAGGATTAGCTTGGTGGCGTGCATTGGATAAATCCATGCAGGAACAAGGATTTACCCTGCTCAAATCTGATGCTGGATTATTCATCTATTGCAAAGGAAAAGAGACAATTCTAGCAATCATCTATGTAGATGACACCCTTTTTGTGGACCAAACAAAGCCTTTGTAGATAAGGTAAAGGCCACATTTATGAAGAAATGGGAATGTCATGATTTAGAAGTTCCTACTGGTTTTCTACCACTATCCACACATACACATTTGTAGGTTATTTCTGGATTCTCATATCCACTTCTAGACTCTACAGAATGGCCTTATTGTGACTTACAAGAGAGTCTAGACCATGCATGGTAGTTCCTTCCCTTCTACAGTACCTTTGGTGGTCATGCAGGGGTGATCAGCTTTTTACATTGTCACCTTTTTAACTATTTCATATAGTCCATATTAAGACAAAGTCTAAAGGTGTACCTTGGACTATAAAACTTCTGTAGTTGTTAGACACAATCCATCATTCAGTTTCCCTTGACTTTCATTTTCCATTTATTGTCTCTTTCATTGCTATTGTCTTCACTCATATCTGGTTACCATTGTTGGTCAGATTCATTCATTCACTTTTCCACCTTGTTTCCACGTTAGATTGCATTGGACTCTCCTGCATCCCATCAGGTCAGTTCTGTTTTCAATTCAGATTTCATTGGATTCTTTTCATTCATGTGGATAATGGTTCTGTGCTATCCCTCCTCACTCTTATAAACTAACCACAAACTCCCTTGGGACAAGTTTTACACTCACATCCACCTTTCTCTTTGCCTGTTCATTGTTCCTCTAGCTTAGGCTTGAGAATAGCATCAGTGCAGTTTATATTTCTACACTATGCCTTGTAGATGTCAAAGTGACTTTGGATATGCTGGTGGCACAAGGAGTTGGATCCCACATAGAACACCTTGCATTTTCCACACTTCAAAATAAATCTCTTGTCCTTCCTGGTAATTCTGGTGAGTGATTAGTAGTCTCATTATGTCCTTTGCACTTCTTACACCATCATCCCTTCAACACCTCAACCCTCCCATTGGAGTGACAGAACCTCATGAAGCATTTATTGGTGAATATGGTAGGTACACATAACTCACACTATCCATGTCATCATCTACTCCTGCAACACTTGCTGCTTGTTATGACAACTCCACCTCTCCATATCATTCTGCATGTCAAGTAGTTCAATGTCAGACTTAGGTGAATGCTGCCACATGTGCTTGACCACATGCTACTGCATATGCTTTGGCTTTGTTCTTGATCCACATTGATTGTCTTCACTATTCTCTTCCATGGTACTCAATGGATTTGAACCCTTGTCCAATGAAGTTAACATCTGCTTGCATTGCTTCTTTTCAGCAGGCTTGAACTTCAGTGGATGAGAGCATGTACTTTTTGGAGCATGCTTTAAGTTTAACCATGTTGCTGCATTTTCTATTGGATGATGAGCACATTTAGAGTGGTGGGCATAATAGAATACAGATTGTCACAATCATGGTAATATTTTCATGGTTACCATCTCATTGCTGATGTTGTAATTTGGCCACCATAGGATCCAAAATGCATTCTTTGATGCCTTCACCTGATTGAAATCATATTTCATCTACTTTCCACAAGAAATCTTCTTTGATTTGATGAGTTTTATTGTCTCTTCAAGGAGTTTGAACTATTCTCAATGTGTATTTTCATTGACAGCACAAGTATGACTATATCAAGGGATGAGCTCCAGTAAAATTCCAGCCAATCCAAATGACATTCCATAAAGTGGTCAGTCCAATTCTGGCCAACTGTTAGATCCGGTTCTTCTGGACGAGTCCGACAAAGTCCGGAGGTGCACAAGTGCAAAGGTCAGAGGTTGGGATCGGAGGTGTACCGGAGGTATGACAGATGGTCGGAGGTAGACAGAGGGATGAGGTCGTTGGCGCAGGACTTATATGTTGCGCCCTTGCCAGTTCCCTAAGGACCTTGTATTTCAGAGGAGAACGAGAGTAAGGGTCGAGAGTGACTCGAAGGAAGTGATTAAGTTGATATTCGAACTGAGGTACTAAAGACAAAGTACGGAGGTGTATATATGGAGGACTCAGGTCCAAATGACTAACTACATGGAGGTCAGAAGTAAATATCCCCATGCTGTGACAGAGGTAAGTATGTCCAGAGCTGCGCTACTAAGCAAGACACAGATTTGAAGTTTGTTAGCAATGATGAATGTCATACAAAATGAATAATAGGAACAGAGTGAACATCAGAGGAAAGCGGAGAACAAGTCCGGAAAATGAGAA
>JBBPOF010000154.1:10429-39832 GCA_038091315.1 Porphyrellus cyaneotinctus | reverse complement strand
CCCAGACCCTTGACTTGTCTTCTGTCGTAGCTTTGTTCTATCGAGGACGTTGTGTCTCTTCGTGAGTACCTCCCTCGAGACAAACAGAGTACGCTCTACGTACAGTGTACGTTTCGCGTAACACCTGTTTATGGTGAGTGTCCCATCACTCATTAAAAGTAGAACTCCCGTCCAACAGGTTCACCAGTCAGGTTAGACATGGCTTCATCATCATAGTCATTGTAAGAATTGGACTCATCAAGGGAGAAGCTGGGGGAAGGAGAGCGAGTCATGAGGGAGGACTTGGTAGACAGGGATGATGGTGTGGGCAAAGGAGCAGGGGAATAACCCAGGGAGGACATAGGGCCAGGGAAGGTGGACCATCCAGGTTCAGTGACTACAGAGGAAAGGTCATCCTCAACCGGAGGAGCAGGGTTGGTAGCCAGAGTAGATCCTAGAGACGACCAAGAAGAGACAGAGGAAGAAGCAGAAGTAGATGGGGGTCGAGTGTGAGTGCAAGGGTGGCTAGGGCATTGATTCTGATAGTGGCCCAGGGCCCATCGATGGCATCTGGGGCATTCATAGAGATGACAGTCTCTTTTCATGTGACTCAGATGGTGGCAGAGGTGACAAGTGTCACCATAGCGAGGGTGAGACATGGGAAGGATAGGATTGCCTTGTGTTTGCATAAGTTCCACGATAGTGTGGGTGTGGAGGGGAGGAGATGGATAGGGAGTCTGGCGTCTGGCTTGGATAAGGCAGATGGATCCGGAAGAGGAGGAGCTGTGGGTTGAGGCATGAGAGGATGGTCTAGGGATAGGGGGAGGTACAGGGAGCAGAGTGGGGACACGAGAGGGGACAGTGGTATGGTTACGATCAGTGCAAAGAGTGGAGTCAATGTCAATGGATAAATCAAGCATGCCCAACTGTATGAGGGCAGAGAGGAGGGAGACAAGCTCGTCAATGTTGATACATGCGAGGCAATTGGCGGCAGAGAGGTGAGCATCAGTGGGGTGGTTGTTAGGTGTATGAGAGTATTGGACAAATTGGTGAAAGGAGACGGTGCAGTTGAACGCCCGATGGAGGAAGTCTAACGGGGAATGGAGGTCTAGGTGTCGTTCAGTGACGAGGGACAGGCAGGAGTTGGTGAGGAGTAGTTCCATGATTTCCAGATTGTCTGGTATGTGTTCAAGGGTACGGTGGATGGTAGGAGGGAGAGTGATGGAGGGAATGCGTGGTTGAATGGCCATGATATGGGTGGAGGACGTTTGCTAGTTGCAGGGGAAAGTTCTGGGGTGTGCCTGTTTATAAGCATTCAGGAGTGTCTTGGCATGGTCCAAATCAGACTCAGGAACCCATGAGTCTTCTTTGGCAGTGTACCCTTTCCATCAGATCAAGAAGGAGCAGCATTTTAATGTTCCACGGTGGTGTAAGATCTTTTCTATTTTGAATTCTTCTTCCCAATTAACAAGGTCAGGTGGTGGTTTTGGATGATTTGGGCCGTGGACAGAGTTTTCACAATAGGGAGATAAGAGAGAAGCATGGAACACAGGGTGGATCTTCCATGTTTGTGGGAGTTGGAGTCTATAGGATAAGGGGGATAGGATGTCTGTGATAGTGAAAGGGCCTTCTCTTTTCAGTGTGAACTTCAGAGATGAAAGATCACGTTTCAGGTTGCAGGCTTCTAGCCAAACCTTCTCTCCTTTCTGGAAAGGTTTGAACTTAGAGCAGACGCAGGAAGCCATCATCTGGCAGGCAAGTTCATGGGCAGCCAGGGCTTCATCTCTGGCTGCAGAGAGGGCTTTGAGTCGTGTTTCTACGGTGGGAACAGAGGATTCAGGGAGGACAGAAGGTAGGGCATGGGGTTCATATCTGAGCATTAGGTAAAAAGGGGTTTTGCCAGTGACAGAGTGGGGGTGGTGATTGTGTGTGAATTCAGTGTGGGTGATGGAGTCGGCCCAGGAAGTGGTGTGTGATCCGCAGTAAATCTGTAAGTACATTTCTACTTCCTGGTTTACTCGTTCTGTTTCGCCATCGGATTGTGGGTGGTATGCAGTAGAGAGGGAGAGGTCATAGTTCAGGAGTCATTCAAGTTCTCTAGCGAAGGAGGAGGCAAACTGGGGTCCTCAGTTGGAAATGACCTTGTCATATAGTCTGAACCGTTTATAGACCTTGTGAAAGAAAAGAGAAGTGATGCCTTCGGCGGTGATGGTTTTCTTCATGGGGCAGAGAATTACCCCCTTAGTAAGGCTGTGGTCCACCACGACTAGAAGGGAATCAAACCTGGATGATTCCAGGAGGTCTGTGATCAGGTCACAGGAAATCTGTTGAAAGGGGCGAGAAGCGACAGATTTAATTGGAGAGAGAGGGGGGCACGTGGGGTGCGTGTTAACTTTATTGGCTTGGCAGATTGTGCAGCCTTCAACATATTGGCAGACAAACTGTGGGAGACCTGGCCACCAGTATTCCACAGAGACGAGTTGGCGAGTTTTCATAAAGCTGGGGTGACTGGCGGTTTCGTGATCATGGCAATGATGGAGGATGTCGCATTGGAGATCATCAGATGGGGGGACATAGATGCGATCCTGATATGTCAGGACACCATCACAGAGTTGTCAGTTGGCAAGGTGAGAGTGGAAGGGTGGAGGGATGTCTTCGTTGATGGCTTGGAGGGCGGCGATGAGGAAAGGGTCATCCTTAGAGTACTGTTGGATGTGGTTGCACATGGCGGTGTCAATGACTCAAACAAAAAGGGATGGGGGCAGTAGTGTGGTTCCTTCGTTGTCTAAGTCAGAAGTCGGGAGGTGGTCGGATTGACGGGATAGGGCATCAGGGCCAGAGAGGAGGGATCTGGGGACATGTCTTCAGGTCGAAGTCTACTAGGTCAGGGAGCCATCTGGCTTGGCAACAGTTGAGGTTTTGTGGTTGTCAGAAGTACATGAGGTTCTTATGATCTGTGAAGGTTTGGACAGGGAAGGGGGATCCTTGGAGATAGTGCTGCCACACTTTGAGGGCGCGGAGGATGGCGAGGAGCTCTCTATCATAGATATCGTAGTTCCTTTCTGCTGGAGAGAAGGACTGAGAGAGGTAGGAACAGGGGTGCCATTCGCCATTGGTATCAGCTTGGAGGAGGATTCCTCCAGAGGCAAACTTGGAAGCATTGGTAGCGATGGCAAAGGGAGCATTAGGGTCAGGGAGATGGAGGATGGGTTGGCTGAGGAAGAGTTTCTTTAAGGAGTCAAATGCGGTTTGACAGGAGGTAGACCAGTTCCACTGTTGGTTTTGTTTCATAAGGTCTATGAGGGGGTGGGCAATGGTGGAGTAATTTGCAATGAACCTTCAGTAGAAATTAGCAAATCCGAGGAAGGATCGGACTTGTTTTACAGAGGTGGGGACTGGCCAGGCAGCAATGCCGTCTAATTTGACAGAGTCCATTGTGAGGGTTCCTGGTTTGACAATCATTCTGAGGTATTCGACTTCTGTGGAGGCAAACTTGCACTTTTCTAGACATAAGTGGAGATCAAGTTCTTTCATGTGTTCGAGGACGTGTTTAGTACGTTCAGTGTGAGTGGCTTCATCAGGGGATGCGACGAGGAGATCATCCATATAAATCATGAGCCATCCTTTTGTGATCATCGCAGAAGGAGTCGTTCATGAACCATTGGAAGGTGGTGGGGGAATTGGTCATTGTCATTTCAAAGAACATGACCATTGGTTTGAAGAGTCCTTTGTGGGTAAGGAATGTGCCTTTCCATTGGTGACCATCTTTGATGTGGACATTGCTATAGCCCCAGCAAACGTCAAACTTGGTGAAGACCTTAGTGTCTTTGAGCTTGTCAATGAGGTCGCCAATAAGGGGAAGTGGATATGCATCACAGATGGTTTCCTGGTTTAGTTGTCAGTAATTTTGGCAAGGGTGGAGTTTTCCATCTTTCTTCTTTACAAAGAAGAAGGGGGCGGCTTGTGGAGATTTAGAGGGGCAGATCTTTCCACTGGCAAGGTTTTCTTCTAGGAACTTCTCGGTTGCTTCTCTTTCGTCAGAGGAAAGGGGATAGAGCTTCCCTATCTTAGGCTTGTATGACTCTTTAAGGTTTATCTCATGGTCATAGGGTCTTGAGGGAGGTAACTGTCCAGGGCCCGGTTCTTCAAATACGGACATGAACTGAGTGTACTCAGGTGGGAGAGTGGCTTTGGGTTTTGCAGCTTCTGCAGCCATGGCGAGTTCTGTGGCATGGGTAAGTTTTGCTATTGTGGAGGTGGGGATGATGCGACCATCACATTTTACAAAATGGTTGACAGATTTGGATCCAACATGAATGACATGGTGAAGGGCATAGTTTTGAGTGGCCCTATGGTTAAACCGTTCTTCTGTTTCTGTGTCGAGGTATTTGTAGAGATGGAAATCCACTTCTGGAGTTACATGGATATGTTTCAGGGGAGGGGATGGCCTGACAAACTTCTTTTCATGTTGTTCATTGTCGGATGCATACATAGTGTACAGGGTCTGGGACTCGTCAATGGATTCGGAGAGGGAGAGAGTTTGTCGAGACCAGTCAATGACTAGGTTGGCTTTGCGAAGCCACGGAAGGCCAAGAATAATGTTTTCTTTACTGCAGTTCATGACGTAGAAAGTGACCTTCTGGGCAATGCCTTCTATGTCTAGGAAGAGGTCGGTGGTGAAGAGGATTCGACCAGCTTTGTTATCAGTTTGGTCGACGTTTCTGATGACGATGGGTTCAGATAGATGGGTGGTAGGCAGTTTGTTCTTTGGAACAAACGCCCAGTCGATACAGGAAATCTCGGCACCACTATCGATTAGGGCATGGGTATTGACAGCTTTCAAGGTATGCGTGGGGACGATGAGCTGTACAGGAATTCTGATTGCTTTGGAGTCAGACTTTACTAGTACAGGTGCACACATATATGAGGAGGGGGAAGACTGCGTCAGGGGGACTTCCTGTTTCAAAAATCTGAGGAAGTGAAAGCGACTCAACGGACGGTGATTTCATCATTATCATTGTCAATCTCAATGAGTTTGGGGACTTCTTCTTCCTTCTTTTCTACCTTCTGGACCTTCTTCTTGGTTGAGGAGGTGGTGGAGGGACCAGGGCATGCAGAGGACATGTGTCCTTTCTGGCGGCAACAGAAGCAGTGGCCTTCGTCACAGCAGTGTTTGCGTTCTTCAGGGGTGAGCTTAGAGATTTGAACAGCGTCTATGTCCATGGCGTTGGGGTCTTTGGCAGGCAAGGAATTGTTCTGAGTGAAGGGGCAGAAGGTTCGCCCAAAGCCTTTGTTGCAACCAGCGATTTCATCAGCACAGTCGGACTGTGTTTGGTACTTCTTTGCTTTGGTGTACGATTCAGTGATTTTTGTGGGGGTGGAGTCGGCGGTCATGATCCTTCTCATGATCCAAGAGGGGAGTCCAGTGGCATAGTAGCCAATCAGGACTTCTTTGGTGGTGATGCCAGCAATGACGACTTTGTTTCTGAATTGAGCATTGTACTCGGTGAGGGAGGGTTCCCAGGTTTCCTTATTACCCTTGATCTTTTTGACCATGTGGGTGGTAGAAAGCCAATAGATGGCTTTACCGACGATGTCGTGATGTTCGAAGGCAAGTTTGAACTGAGCTTCGAAGTTAGTCCACATTCCGAGCGAGGGAGGTGTGGCAGTGAGGCATTGGGTTCAGAATGTGGCAGCCCAGGTGTGGGCAGCCCCTTTGGTCATGTACGAGAGGGCAAAACCAACCTTCTTAGCGTCGGTGTTGTATATGGTGTCATTGACAAGGAGGTAGATGGCCACTGTGTTGAGCCACAGGATGGCCTTCTCATAATCGCCGTCGAAGGCTTCTGGTGCACCCAGGCGCAGTTCTGTGAGTTTGGTTGCAGTGGACATGGGTACCGGTGGAGTAGGAATGCGAGGAGGGGTTGGTGGACACGATGGTGGACTAGAGGAACATGGGAGGGTAGCACTATAGTATAGTTGTTCAGCAAGTTCGAGTGTGGGGTCTCCCTCGTTAGCAGAAGGAAGATGGTCGTCTGAGTTGTATGGTTCAGAGGTTTCAGTGTGATCGGAAGTGGTCAATGGGGTAGACGATAAATATCTTCAATAGCCCATAAATGAGGGGCCAAGGGGTTGTTGTCTTGGATCAATGGTTGGGGTGTAAGGGGGCACTCACGAAGAGGCACCATGTCTTATGTTCAAGGGGTTCAAGGGGTGGGTGGCCTATCCAACGATAGGGCTGTTCGAGGGGAAAGCTTGACCTTTTGTTATGACTGCCTTGGGTAGAGACAGATGTAGACTTTTGAGGAGTAACGCGAAGCATTGATGGTTCATATGAAGCAAGGTCAAAGGTTTGAAGGATAAGTCCAACAACCGTGGACTTAGATCCAAGGTTCAGGGGATAAGTCCAGCAACCATGGACTTAGATCAAAGGTTCAGAGGACATCCACTCAAGGAGGAGTGACGGAGGAGTGGGCAAGCGCTACTATTCAAGGTAGGGGAAAGTAGGTCAAGCTTAGATGACAAAACTAAGAGAAGGGCAGGAATTGCCCAGTGCTCAGCCACTGCCTAAGATGGTGGAAATGACTATTTATTCACCTAAGAGAAGGGCAGGAATTGCCCAGTGCTACAGTACATTAGCTAGGAATGAAAAACTAAGCAAAAAGGACTCACCTCAGCCGCTGCCTAAGATGGCAGAAATGACTGAGGTGCTTGTAAGCAGGGTGAAGATATATATACTATGGGCAGAGGTATACTCATATTATGTTACCTGCAATATTGTAGTAGTGAACCTGAAAGAACTTTTTGACAATTTCCAATACTTCCAATGCTTCCAATGCTTCCGGAACAGTGCGGGAATGTTCCGGAAGTGGTTCTGGTGGTTCCGGACCTTCCAGTGGTTCCGAGTCCGGAAGTGCATGGGAAAATTCCGGAAGTGGTTCCGGAATGGTGGTTCTGGATATTGGGATCCAGAAGCATTGGAACTAAGGTTGGATACTGTCATTAGGGAAATACATAAGGTGGAGGCAGTGATTATATACTGGAACAAGAGAGTTAAGGGCAGGCATAGAAGTCTGATGACCAAGCATGAAAGAATATGATGGAATATGATGGAAGGAAGCGATGACGAAGCAAGTGGAGTACGGCGTAATGGGGATGAGTCATCGCAGAAGACAAGAGATAAGTCCATGGAAGGGCTTAGCTAAGTTGAGGAAAAGGAAAAGAAAAGGGCGTATCGTAACAGTAAGGTGAGGGCAGACGACGGCACATGGGCCATGTGGGCCATGCACATCGGGAGGGCAATGCAAGTGGTGGCAGTGTGAGCAGTGGCAAACGACAGACGCGCTGTGCGTGTCAGGATGGCACATGAGGGCATCCATGCATGTCAGGCGAGGCAAGGGCATGTAGGCAAGGTGGGTGAGTGGTCACAACAACACCGTGGCAATTGTGCAGTCATGATTGTCACGTCATCACCATGTTGCTGTGCAGCCAATGGCGGGTGAGGGCAACGTCCTGGGCAAGGTGGGCGTAAAATGGCACTTGGACTGTGAGTGCAAGCACTGGTGAGCGAGGCAGGCGAGTGGTTGCAATCGTCTCTGAGTCATTGTTGTCATTGTTGTCATCGCCATGTCACTGTTGCGAGGGCAAGGCTGTGTGGGGGAGGGTGTGCAAGTGAGCACGTGAGGCTCATGATGACTACCTGAGAGGTGCACATGAGGATCCAGAGGCTTGCAGAACAGTCAATGAGGGAGTCTATTTTTAGAACCTCATGAAGCTTAGCCTCAGAGGACAATTCATTCTTGAATGAATAACCCACCTCGAAGGCCTCTATAGGTACCGAGAATGTGCTTCCTGAGGTGCAAAAATACAACAACAGTTGACAAGCATTCCAGTCCTGGCCCCATTTTCTGGATTATAGACACTGAGGCTCCCCGTGTGCAAGCAATGTTTCTGCCGTTGCAGGCGGCATTTCCCGAGTGACTAAAGACATACGATAATGTCCGTCTGTGCCTCAGTACGTTAATCCGACAACTTCCGGTTGTCAATCCGTGAGTCCGGTTGTCAATCCGTGAATCCGGTTGTCAATCCGTGAGTCCGGCTGTCAATCCGTCGCAAGGGGCTGCGCCCCGTGCTCGACGCTCCAACACTCTAGCCTATCCACGACAGTGTGGTGTTCTAGTAGTTGGTGGAACAAGGCGGAGTTTGAAATGAAACGAAAAATGAAACACAAAATGAAAAAACAAAAACACGAAACGAAAACACGAAAACACGAAAACACGAAACGAAAACATGAAAACACGAAACGAAACAGCGAAAGCACGAAACGAAAACACGAAACGAAAACATGAAAACACGAAACGAAAAAATGAAAACACGAAACGAAAAAACGAAAGCACGAAACGAAAAAACGAAAACATATAATGAGAAGGAAAACATATAATGTGGTGAACAACAAATAATAATAATAAATTCAGCCGAGCAAATCCCCCCAAAAAATTGGTCCGGCGGGGTCCGTCATACGAGATATCACCGCAGATGGTAATCCATTGTGTATCAACAGTCCAAATGAGTCAGTCCGGCTGACAGCGACACGCTCTGTTTGAGGTATTGCTTACGTCATCAGCATGGCGCGGATCGACATTATAATTACAACCTGTGTTCAAACGTTGCTGCTTCAAGAAACTACATCCAAACCTTGTAGACGGCCTGGTCGTTTGCTCAGACTTGCGTATCATCGTGACATCGGATATGTGCTGTGTCATTGCCTGCGGAGTTTTGGGGGATGAGGGCAAAAGATGCGTAGGTATAAAAAGGAGTTGAGGAAATGAGCGCACCGTCTTTCTCCCTTTTCTCTCTCCCTGCGCTCTTCATTTTCCCTGAGTTTGGTCTGCGATGGCAATCAGAATTGCCACCTGGCTTTGTGCGTTATCATTGCCGGCATCGCTGGTCGCGGCACAGAGCGCTGCCTTGCAGGCATACACCCCAGTGGCAGAACCTTGTCCGGACAGCTTCAAGCTTGTTCGCGAGGCGGGCTCACCTGGAAACCAATCCCTTTCCATTTCCGAAGCGGCGTATGTCCAAATGCGCCGATCGCAAGTCCTCCCGCAGGCCTGGAAAACCTACCTTGCCAACGTCGAGGCTACCAACGTCGCTCTACCTTCCTACGTGTCCAACATTCTGAGCGGGTCCAGCTCGGAGACACCCAACTTGGGCATTGCAACGAGCGGAGGAGGCTACCGGGCTGCAATTTTTGGTGCGGGCGTGTTGAACGCGCTGGATGGGAGGAACGCCTCCTCAAACAGTGCCGGCTTAGGGGGACTCCTTCAAGCGGCGACTTACTTAACGGGACTGTCGGGTGGAGGTTGGTTGGTGACGTCCCTCGCACAAGCCGACTTCCCAACTGTACAGGGACTCGTCTTTGGATACCCGGATACCACTGTCGCTAACAACTCGTGGGGCGGATGGAATGCTGATAACAGCCTCTTCGCGCCTAGTTCCAACCCCGTCACTGATACAGAATACGTCACCGATCTAATCAAAGAGATACAGGGAAAGTATGATGCTGGATTCCCTGTGACCGCTGTTGACTTTTGGGCGAGGAATTTGGCGAGACATTTTCTCAACGGGACGTTCTCATCGAATTTCTTCGATGATTCGTACCTCCATGGCGCGGGAATTCTGTTATCATCACTGGCCGAAACGTCAGTCGCAATGTATACATGAAATAACAATGTACTGACACACAGCTCTTAGTAAATCCTTCTCATCATTCGGGCTTCCGTTTCCGATTGTCGTGTCAGACCTCATCGCACCGGGTCAAAATACGACGGGCCTTGATCCTGCGGATTTCGTTGTGGTACCGCTATCGAATCCTATATTTGAGTTCAATGTTTGTCAGTACACTGGCACACGGTTCATTCATGGAACTTGACACTGACATGAAACATAGACGAAATGGGTTCATTTGATCCTATGCTATCTGCATTTGCGCCCACAAAATACCTGGGCACGACAAATAAGAGTACCTGCATCACGGGCTATGACCAATTGTCGCTGGTGGCTGCGGCCTCGTCGGATGTGTTTAATGCGCTTAACCTCACCGTAGGTCCATCCTTTAGCGCTGCCATAAGCTGACTGAGGAATTCCAGAACTCTCTAACGTCTACTATCGGTTCTGCAATTTCGTTGCTAAATTCGTTCTTCCCCGAGTCAGGCATCGAACTTGATGCTACAGCAATCCCGAATCCATTTTTTGGCGTTGCACAGGACACTTTCATATCTTCAAAGGAGAAGTATCTGAGGCTGGTGGATGGTGGTGAGGATGGAGAACTTATCCCGCTACAGCCCTTGCTTGTGAAAGCCCGTAACGTGGATGCCATCTTGGCGATTGATGCAGTGGGTGTGGTGTTGGTCCTGGTGCCGCCAGTTGCCTAACACTCTACAGAACGGAGATGTTAACAATTTCGCAGATGGAAGCGCGTTGATCGTGAGCAGTCAATTCAAATTTATGTTATTAGTGTTGACCACAGTCACTAGTTTACACAAGAGCGGGCTCGGTTGTTCGGTCCAGCATACTCATTCCCACCTGTGCCAACATCGCTTGGGGAATTCACCACACAGAACCTGAGCACGAGGCCCACGTTCTTTGGATGCAACGTGACGAGTGCAAACGAAACTACGCCCCTCGTGATATATCTCGCGAACAGCGGCCCTCCTCGCAATGGCGAAGCACCTGTGACAAACACGTCATTTCTTCAGCCTGCCTATAGCCCTTCGGAAATCCAGGCGATGCTTGACCAGACGTTTGTCATTGCTACCCAGGGCTTTCCGGAAAACTCTAGCACGATAACAGACCACGAATGGCCCGCATGCCTGGCATGTGCAGTGGTCGACCGTGCACGCCAGAGAGCTGGCGAGACAAGGAGTGGGGTATGCCAGACTTGTTTTGCGCGGTACTGTTGGGATGGGAGCACGCTTGATACCACCCAGAAATCCAGTGGCAAGACTGTCCATGGTTCACCCGTAAGTTGGCTGTTGACCTTGGCCGTGGCGGTTTGTGTTGGCGCGCTGATTTGATACATTACTAGCGTAAGTCGAAGGGCTGATCATATACCACGCCGATCTTCTATGCATACCCTTCAAATTCCTAGAGAGCATTTGTTATTTATTTTCGTTCCTTGCGGCGGATGCTGTTTAAATCAGACTTTAGAGAAAGCTTTGTTCGATCAGAAGGAGTACACACGGATCAAATGTGCAACTCGCTGCACAGTGGGAACTTGGTCTCCTCGGCTTCGCAGTCTGCAGATGAGGCTACTGCTGCTATATGAATATTCAGTGAAACCCGGCGCGGCCGCCTTAGAAACGCGCCAGTCCATCTGTTTTTTGGTACCCTCGGGATCTGCCACGAGCCAGCTCACTGCTTTTTCTTCCCAGCGTTCCCTCACGTTCCGAATATCCACTTATATACCGTGCCAACTCTGACACAAATTGTTGTTACGAATCCCAGTTAGGGTTAGGGCCACACGCACGACGATAAACTCGACACCATCGTCCATCTGGCCTTCCCATTTCCCGTTTCCATCGAACGTGAACCAGCCTTTATAGGCGCTCGTAGCTTTGGTGTGATCTTTTTTTTTGAATCCATTTATGTCCGATTGGAGTGAAGTACCCTATGTAGGACATAAGGAGGCACCCGATCGTTCGAATGCCCTAAAGGCGGACGTAAGGTCCCCTCCAGTCCTGTCGTTCCCGCCGACAGTTTTAGACGAACCGATCTTCCAATCGGCGGTGTCCTGAATGATACGATACGTGTGGGGTTTGAGTCGACCGACGTGTGCTATGGATGTCATGTACTTGATCTTCTTTTAACTCCTCAGTTCCCATCCGGTGTTCAAGGGTCCAAGGAAACCAAACGGAAACACGGAGGCTTGTACTACAGTGGACTTTCTCATAACGTATAAAAAATCTCATAACGTATTGAGTAAATTTCCTATACTTTCGTCGCGAACCCTAATGTTTTGGTAGTAATCTCATAACGTATACTACTATACGTTATGAGAAAGTTTACTGTATGTACGCGCTTTATGTAAAACCTACTGCAGAAATTTTTGTTTGCAGTTCTCGCTTTCCTGCCGTGTCATCTGACGTCCCCCTACCAACCTGTGACTTGCGGGCATCTGGGAAGCGATGCAGATGACTACTTGTCGTTACACCACTGATCGGCGGCAGCGTACGATATCGAGTGCTTTCCGTGAACCTAACTCGCGCTACTGATGGGATTATATCTGTGGAGGAAAAGGCGCACAGAGTAAGCAGCATACTCGAGATATTCATCCTTTAGAAGGTCGCTGTTTTGGGTTACCGTCACGGATGCAGGAAGGTGATATTTGTTAGCTGAACACGCCGGTGGCAGTGTAGGTTTGGGTTAGCGGAGACTCGGGTATCGTGTCTGGTTCAAGCGCCTGGGTAGTACGACTCGGATGGTTGCATTCTCACTGCCAAACAACTTCTTCGAGACACACTAGTAAGTCGAGATTACGAATTCACTGACATCAGTACGGACATAACCCTCTGACCTGTCTCTCAGTTCGCAGTAAATGGGACACTTAGTAGTCATCGGTTGCCAGTAACCCCAGGGCACGGCGTTGCACTCGTGACTAGAAAGCGCTTTGGTTGCCCGACACCCTGTGGGCACTGAGAGATGAAGAGCCGGATCGGTTGCCGATCCTCGGAGGTATTGCTCATACCAATCAACGGATTTGCTGACGTGGCACCCGCTGGAAAGCAACGGGTGGGGATACCAACGACAGCTGTGTGCCACATCTTAGGTCCCCCAGAATTGCCGTTGGAACCCCTGACAGCTTGTCTAGTCGACAACTTCAGGGCATCGCCTGATTCACTTGCCAGATGAAAACTGTGATCACAAGACAAGGTTTGTGGTTTCTACACTGCATGAGATGGCCGCTTTCTGTTGTGCAGCCACTCATGAAGATTCTGGCTACGGTTACGTATGTATGGCATTCACATTGCCACCCAATGTTGGCTAAGTTCTACCAAGCTGACTCTGAGTAACTGATCATGCCTATAGCATACCCCCAGATCGAGTGGACAGCACAGTCAACCAGGGTCGACCGCGTTCCGGTGCCATTGTGAAACTGTACTTTGGCGCCTTTCAAATTACGAGACTTTGCCGATGCTAAACAGCTAGGGAGTCATACAGTATAGAAACATGAAGATTCGTACTCCCGGTCGTTAAAACATTTACCCCCTTCTCTATTGTGATTCTGAGCATGTCCTCGACTGGAAATGGTTCCACAAGGAGCCTTAAATTCTGGTTTATCTTTGCTTCAATGTGTGTCTCTCTTTTCCTTTCTGCCCTTGAGCTATCGTCTGTCTCTACTGCACTTCCTACCATCGCCAATGATCTCCATGCTGCTCAGTTTACCTGGGTCGGCTCCGCATTTGCCCTGGCTTCCACTGCATTCCTCCCAATGAGCGGTGGTCTGGCACAAACATTCGGTCGGCGACCTGCCACACTGATTACCATAGGTTTTTTTGCACTGGGTAGCGGCATTTGTGGTATCGCGAATAGCATGAATATGCTCATCGCGGGAAGGACCATACAAGGATTGGGTGGAGGCGGTATTCAGTCTCTCACAGGTATTATCCTAGCCGATCTCGTCACCTTGCAAGAACGTGGTCTCTATGCTGGCTTATATGGAGTGTGAGTTCTCTCAGTCATGTATTTAAGGTAGTGAGCTCATACCTTCCACTCAGCACATGGTGTCTTGCTGCATCAATTGGTCCTGTCATCGGCGGTAGTCTCGCAGCACAGGGACTATGGCGCTGGCTTTTCTGTAAGTGTCAACGTTGTTTATCGTCTCTGAGATACTGAGGCAAGGTGGAAGACCTCAATCTTCCCATCGCGCTGGTTGCGTCTTTGTCGGTCATCTTCTTGTTAGATTTGCCTGTTCCCCCTGGCAGTTACCGAGAGAAGTTCATGCGAATGGACTGGATGTATGTTTGAGTGCGATCATCACCACAAACTCAGTATTCACTTGACTTACACTGACAGTGGCAACTTTCTTGTGATTTCGAGTACTGTCGCGTATACGCTAGCGTTGACGTGGGGCGGTATCACCGACCCGTGGGGTTCGGCAACGGTACTTGTTTCGTTAATCCTCGGGCTCGTTGGCCTCGTAGTCTTTATTGTGTATGAAGCCGCTCTGGCAAAACATCCACTCGTACGTACTTTTCAGCCTCACTCTAACACAAATTTCCACCTGCTTGTGCCAGGTTCCATTTTCCCTCATGACAAACATAACTGGCATCAGCGGGTAAGGAACACCATTTACAACTGTCTTCTCGTAACCATTCACACGCAACAGTTATATACAGACATTTTGCTCCTTTGTCATCATATTTGCAGTTGTCTGTGAGTTTAATCGATGGCCCTGCTCTTCCTGCCCAACATGACCACCATAAAGATTACTACCCAGTCTACTTCCAAGCTTGCAAGGGTGCGTCCCCTGCGAAATCTGGCATTTATTTGCTCGCACTCTCGGCGCTTGCGCCTGCAGCGATACTCGCTGGGATATCAGTGAAAGCCACCGGACGATATCGGCCGCAAACGTGGATAGGCTGGGCCTTCACCGTCCTCGGTCTTGGTTTGATGAGTACAATCGTGGCAACTGACTCCTTCGCAAAATCCTGTTGGTACTTGGCGCTGCTCGGCAGCGGTATAGGGTATGTCGGTTCCTTGGTTACGACATATTTCCATCCGATGGTCTGGATCTATCTTGTTGCAGAATACTAAGTGCGACGGGCATGTACCCCATCCAAGCGCCACTACCAGTGACGCAGAATGCACATGCCCTTGCCTTCATGTGGTTCCTCCGTTCATTCGCCTCTGTGAGCATCTTGATTCGTCGTTCATTCAAGTATGTCCTTAGGTGTGGTCTCATCTTCCATAGGTCTGGGGCATCACCATCGGAAGTGCCGTCCTTCAAAATGAGCTCGGAAGGAGGCTTCCCGTGTCGTTTATTCAATCTGTCCCACAAGGGACGGCCATCATATATTCGCTCATCCCAGAGCTCTCCACGCTTCCTACACAACATCTGTCTGAAGTAGAGGTTGCCTTTGCAGGAAGTCTCGCAGTGTTGTGGCGCGTCTTGACTGCCATCAGTGGAGCAGGGTTTGTGGTGTCGTTATTCATGAAAGGAATCCCGCTGCATAACACGGTGGATGCGGATTGGACGCTCAAAAATGAAGAGGCGGATTGGTCGGCATCCACATTAGGGGTAGACGCCTCCACCGCATGCGGAATGGAGAAGAACGGGTTGGCCTGTAGTGTATAGCTACAACTTTTGCGTCTTTCTACCCATTAGCTTACTACCTGTCCATCGCTCGTTTAGCTTTTTCCATCGAGAATAAATATCGGAGACACTCGCTCATCCATACCGGACATCATGTTCGTTTCTGTCAGAAGACTCTTCACAACGCCTGCTTTCCGGTATACGAAGGCGAAGATCCTCGCCAAGATCTGTGCTTATTTCCATATGCAGTTCTTCTCTCTGTTTTCTCCAGTATAGTACATCAATAACCTACAGATAGCAGTTTAAAAACGAAGGTATTCGTCGAAGCCATTCATCACATTTCACCAATTCCCCAGCATAGTTTGTGCGCATTCCTGGAACAGGCTTATTTAGAATCTAGGTCTTCCAGAGTCGATTCAGAACGAACAAACCTTGAGTCTCGCAAAGCCATGCACAATGGCCACGTTCAGGATTGTTCTCAATTTGCGCTTCGTCTCCGCTTTTCGGACGACCAGTTGATAGGATCCCGAACATTGACAATATCGCGAGGCGTTATCTGAGCGGACTTGTTTGCATTTGGAACAACGCATATCTTGCTGGGTGAACGACTTTTCGATTAAGCCAACCATCTGGACTAGCTCCATTTCTATCGCAGCCCGATCGTATTCACCATCACATTCCCGACACGTCCATTTGGGAGGTCCGACAGATAAACCGTCCGGCATAAGTTCTGGGTCACGGCAGAAGTCAAAGTCACGAAGCACATCACACGTCTTGCATGCGACGTTGGAGAGTTTGAGAGTTTCGCAGGGGTTTCGGAAAATAGCTTCGTTGGCAAACTCCCGAATGCCCGCCAAGTCGAGTAGATTCCGTTTTAATAGGCCAATCTCAACCTGGTAGTCCCCCGCAAGACCTAGTACCGCGCAAGCAAATTTGACAAACTCCAAGACAGGGTTACTGAGTGAGAGATAAGAGCCTGGGAGTATGGGGAATGCAAACTGAGACTGGAGTTCTTCGTCGTACATTGAGTCCCTGTGTTTGGTTTGCATAGAGCCAACGAGTCGCAGGAGCTTCCGCGTGAGTTTTCTTGCAATGAATTCGCGAGTGGCGTCGATCTCCTTCTGTTTCCCAGTATCTCGCTGGGTGACGTCAGGTGCAGAGTTCCGCAGTACTCGTAGAGGGGCCCGCGCTTTCTCGTTTGTCTTCTGTCTGATCTTGTAGAGTTCAATGATGAAGTATTGGATGATACTGCTGAAATCACTTCGAATGGCCGGCGGGAGGAAAGTCTCTATGTTCCATCGCGTTTCGATGCTGAGTTCCTCTGGAGGTTCAACAGCTAGGGGATCGTCACAAATGACACCTCCAAAGTTTGCAGAGTCCATGAATAATAGGAAGTCGTAGAAGCGCTCTGTTTTCAGGTATATATGTTGAAATAGTTCGTGGGATGTAACCGCTGAAGCGATATACGTCGCATAGGCGTGAGCTGTTCCGGGTGGTTTCGAAGTAGCCAGCAAGATTCGACTGAAGTCGGCGTAGATGACATGGGAACCGAGTCGTTTGAATTCAGCAAGCATCTGTATGAACGTCTTGCGCATGAGCCCATGAATAAAACGATGGATACTTGGGTCATAAAGGTGAGATCCGCTTGTGCTGATCCATCGCCAGAAATGATCCGTGGCCAACGACGCGGGACTCTGGAAGTTGCCCTGGATTTTGTCAAGAAGCCAGGTTTTGATCATCGACTTCATGATGTTGAACGTTAGGGTAGATACGTTCGACTCTCCGAGGGTAAGGTCACGTTGTACGTCGCCTTGGTTGTACGCACTTAAGGTGCGAGATGTGGAGTCAAAGGCTGTCGTCCCACCACTCCCCTCTAGCTCGTTGACAATGACGGAATGCAATACGGAGTCAACTGCCAGATTACGTACAGTAATCTCCAGGCATACGTTGGAATAACATCCCGGGGTCGTGAACTCCGTGTTCTGTAGTTCCTCGGTGGGCCGGTTGTCGGCCTCCCTTCCACCAAGATCCGGACGCTCAGTGGGTGACCACCAGAGGACAATATCCTGCTGTATCAGCCGCCGTGCGAAGTTGATATCAGACAGTATGAGAGGTTGATCGCCGCCAATGTGGCCGACAGGAACGTCGTAGTAGTCCGAGAGAGCAAGCGACCGATCGAGCCATATACCAAACATGAGGTAGCGTTGCAGCATCTTTTGAGCAACATGCGTTTGCCAAGGAAAGACGTCGAGAGAATGATAGACTTTAGCTTTGGACATCGATAAGATAGGGAATCTCGACAGTTTCGAAATGTGTGTGTCGAAATAGATCTGCTCTTTCGACGAGGAGATTATGACGATGTACGATAGATTTTCCAAGAGTCCGAATTCTCGGGAGATCGCTTTGAGCGCGGAGACGTCCTTGCTGTGGTAAGTTGTGGTGAACTCGCAAGAGGTGGGATATTGGATAGAAACGGGATCTCCGAGATGACTTTGCCGCTTCTTCAAGAGGCTTGCATACAGTTCCTGCAAACGGGGTATACCTTGGCGGCGAGTTGCAGGGTCTACTAGATGCAGTTTCGCGGCGCCGCTAGGAAGAAAGAGCGCAAATACGTGGATCGGAGCGCTCTGCGAGCAAGCATGGTAGAGGAATAGATATTTGCTGCTACGCCCACCGTCAAGGTACGTCTTTCGAGAAAGTGATGGGTTGGCACGATCGAGTTGGCTTAGATCAACTCCCGTGGTCTGGGCTCTATTGAGGGTCAAACCTAACTCATCAACCGTGCAAGTCTTGCCCAGCTTGAGTAAGGCTCGCATCTCTAGTGGAACCTACCGGAGTGGTTATAAGAAATGCGTATAGATTTTGACACAACACCTACCTGCCGCTCAAACACGCCATCCACATTTGGATCGTTCGTCAAGTCCGTGAAATGTTCTTGAAGGTCCTCGTACACGTCTTCCTTGACGACCACTTTGTGCAGGTTATTGCAAGGAATATCCCTCGGTAAATGTCGCATGACCTTCTCCACTTGGTAGTACTCCGTGCGGAACAACTCGTCCCTCGGCGGATTTTTGAAGTGAAGGTAAAATTGCCTAGGGATACGCAAGGGGACAGGAGTAAGTTGTCCCTCGACGGAAACCCATAGCATAAAGCGCCCAGGAATCTTGCTCGGTCGGATCTGTACGATGTCCCAGCGTTGCGTTGTTCTTATCCGTGCGCCTCTAAACATGGAAGGTACGACCGCAGATGTCTCGTCTCCCAAACGCGCTTCGCGCATCTTACGCCAACGAGGCTTGATCGCTTTCAGCCAAGCCGAGTAGTTCGCGTCGGGATCTGGGAGAGGAACACTGTGCGCGTCATCTTCTTCAGCCACAGGACTTGACTTCCGCGTAGCCTTGCGGCTCACGATAGCAATACGGCCTTTCTCCGGATGCTTCTGTTTCCCAAAGTCCTCCATATCACTGTCTCCGTCTTCTTGCACCTTGCGAGGAACGACAGAGAAGAAGTCTGTAACCTTGTTCTGCTTGAACTTGTCCACGGCTCCCGCAACCCTCCGGTGCAACCAATCGGGATGTCTGATCCTTGGGACGGGATTTGAGACGCCTTGCATAGCCGCGGGAATGGTGATTAGTTTCTGAATCACGGAGCCCAAACGCTCGATGTAATACTCCCAATCCAAAATCGAACGGAGGTCGAAATTACTGAGGCCGGGGTCTTTGAGCCACTTTCGGAGGTAGCTCCGCTTGACGGATTCTTCTGCTGAGAAAATGGCAACCGGAACAGCTCGCTCGGTGACGGGAGCACCATTGGGCTTTGCAGAGATGACGAATTTGCAAGCAAGACCTTTATCTTTGACCATCTGATCGCCCAAGAACTCGGCAAGCCTCTTGGCAGTGCTAATCGACGTGGACTTTTGTCCAGCATACTCGGCGAGTGTCCTGCTCATACTCCTGTTCTCGGCAATGAGCTCGACAAGCTCTTCATCCGAGAGCGTCTCTGCCCGAGAGAAGAGGATGTCGAGCCACTGATTCGCGACGTTCGCGACGGCGCCATAGCACTCCTCAGTGGTGGTACCGAGCAAGAATTTCTCGAAGATTTGGGACTGGAATATCTTGATGAGCTGGAGTTCGCCACGTCGCTTGACCTCGAAGCCTTTGAGCTCCGCGAGAGAACCATCATCGTCAAATACCGCGTAACGCTTCTTGAGTAGTTTGTCTTCTTCCTTTGAGGAGGGGAGAATCATGGCACGGTATGGCCCGTCGAGCTCAAAGAAAATGGAGTTTTCGGAGTGAACGTCGTATTCTCCAGTTTCTGAGTTAAAGTTGTGATATTGATGATTCGTGAACCGAGCGTGGACAAGGTGGTTGAGCATCGTACACGGATACGAGAAGGAGATAGTCTTGCCGCTGGTCAACTTGAACTTGAAATTCTCTGGGAAAACGCCTGGGAGCATGCACCAGATTCCGTCCGTGTCCAGCTCGAGGGGACGCCCGATCTGCTCCACCAATGCCCGAGCCATCTGAATGATCGTCGCGCCGGTGAGACACGTGATCCCGGCCATCTCCATCGAATGCCAGCGTGCACCTTTGCGCATCACATACCCGTAGAACGAGTTAAGGATGCATTTGTGAGCGAGCTGCAACGAGTCGTACAGCACGATCATCTTCTTTGCTTCGTCCACCTCCGCTAGTGACCGACCCTCGCTGAGAACTGTGTCAAGATTCTTCTTCCACGTTTTGAGAAGACCCTTGTACTCGTACCGCCGATCGCGGAAACGACGCACGGTATCGACGTAGAACGGGTTTTCCCGTTGACATACGATAGACTCGCGTGTCTCGACCCTCGTATCCTTGGTCTTCTTGTACACCTTGCGAGAGTAGTCCCCAAGCCGTTTATGCAACAGCGCCGTCTGCTCCGCGTCCGTCAAGTCCACGAACTTGCGTTGTGGTCCTCCAGGTTTCTTGGGAGGGAAGCTTTCTTGGTTGAGCGCGTGTCGAATCATGTTATACTCGTCCCTATGTGCGGGGAAGAACTCGCCTCTCCACGCCCATTCGAGTCTGCGGTCGCACTCCTTCCCTGGCCTGTTGTAGTCACAGACAGCGCAGACCGACTCATCGACCATAGAGTCGGGCTGTAAACGATTCGACAACATGATGTTGGGGTACATAGCAGCAACGTCGAGGTGGTAGATTAGTGGCTTGTCTGTCCGCCTCGGGTTATCTCGCATGAGCTCTAGAGCGGACTGGATTCGAGACTTCACTTCGTCGTAGTTGGTGACATTGTCCAAGGACTCATTGGACTCCTCAATGATGTTAAACGTCAGAGCGGCGTCGAGTTCGTCGATCAGCTGAGTGGTGGTATTTAGCACAGGTAAGATCCTGCAAAGAATACACAAACTTTTTGAACAGCCCCGGGAACGATCTTGAAATCTGTATCAATGTCACTGCGGAAAACGCCAGCCTCTAGTGCTTCCACGTGCCCTCCGACATAGGTTTCGGACGCCAGGAGGTGGCCCTCGAACATATTCAGGTGTGCATCTTCATGTTTATTAGGCATGATGATGTGTCCCCGGTACGCCTCCACCTGAGTCGATCCGTGAGTAACGAAGAAGTCCCAACGTCATGAGTAAGTCTACAGACCATTAACAATGTCTCGCAAAGGGTTCCACTCCCCTTTCGTAAGACTTCGTCCGGACATAACGGGATGATGTTGCACAGCGAGAAGATGAAAGGGTGTACGTATTTCATATAGAGATAATAAGTCGCAACGGCATCAGAGACGGAGTACTGGGCAAGAACTTGGGGCTGCTCCATCGCATATCTGGCGATTGACTGTTAGCGTGAGCGTCAAAAGAACCCAACCAACGCACGGTGTCATTAATTCGGGATCCAACTCGATTGGGTTATACCCCAACTTGGCTGTCGTGACCGCCTTCAAGCCTTGACTACCTTGCGGGAGGTACGAGTCACGCTTAACCCATCGGAAGCAGTCCATATGGACACAACCACGGCTCTTAAACTCGTCCTCCGCGTCCTTTGCGAAGCCGGTCTCGAGGAACATGTCGATTCCATTGGCCGTCGCTCTCGCACAAAGAAACGGAAAGTCGAAGAAGTCGCCGTTAAAGCTGGCTATGACCGTGGGTTTCACCTCCTGGATGTGTTCGAAAAATCTCGTGATCGTTGCAGCCTAACCGATCCAGAATCAGTCGACAAATGTGATTCGCCGTGGAAGGATGACGTACTTCGTTCTTCTCATTGTACACAATAAACGGCCCTTCGTACCCTTCCTTGGGAGTATACTCAAAGTTTTCGATATCCTCGCTCACGATCTCGCGGTTTGTGATGAGGTACCCCTGACCGTCGATCATGTATGAAATCATCATCACCTGGTCAATAGCCTGGTCAGGAAACTTGAGTGGTGCTTTCGTTGTCTCGATATCAAACGCCATGACCACAGGATCCGCACGCTTGACGCGCTCCGTGATCTGAGAGAAGCTAGGTTGCCCTGCATTAAACGTCACAGCGTACCACAGCCCAACACGCAGTTCGTTGTCGATGGCCACGCGTAGGTAGTAGGGCACGTCGAACTCCCGAATATCGACGATGCATTCGCGAGGATCCCTTTCCCTGTAGTTGCCACCATTGATACTCCCACCGATTTCCGCCCATTCTCCCTCGAGTTCCATGTTGGTGTTGGGGCCCGCCGTGGCATTGACGACTTCTGCATAGGCATCAATAGCTCCCCGTTTGGCACCATTTTCGAAGGCGAGAGGAGCGATGTCGCGTCTCACGGAAAGAAGGTCTGAGACATTTCTAAAACACAGTTGAAGGTAAAGCCTCCGGTGTCCCATCAAATGATTCGGCAGTTTGAGGTCTTCCTTTAGGTCACGTACGATCTTGTAGATGACACCTTCATAGCGCTTCATGAGCCATTCCTCAACACTCGCCTCGGAACCCCTCTATAGTTGGAACCATCAGCGGACTTACGAAGAAAAAATACGTCAAGCACCTACCTTACACGCGATACAAAAGTATGGCTCGTATTGCATCGTGCACTTGAACGATCCGCCATCGTCTTGAATGAAATAAAAATCTACCGCAGCCTTTCCTCCAGGATGGTCCGGGTCCTTGACCAACGTTGGATGCATATTGATGAGCCAGCCCTCTCTCCGTCCACCCTCTTGCAATCGCGCGAACCCGAGCTTCTCGTCGATTTCGTCGCTTAAACGGACCTGCTCGAAGCGTTCTGCGAGTTGCGTACCATCGTCTTCGCGTTGCGGAGCTGGTCCTTCTCCTTGGGTGTTTGAGTTGGATGCACCACCGCGTCCACCTCTTCCTCTGCCACGACCACCACGGTAATACGTGCTTCCTCGATAGCCAGAGCGTCCTCCGCGTCCTCCTCGCCCGCGAGCATTTGATGTCGATCCGAAACTGGACCCACGTGCCATGAGGATAACTTGGAATCGAAACGTGAAGGCAAAGAACGAAATTCGTGTGCGTGAGTACAATTACACGTGACGTGACACACGCGACCTGTCACGTCGTTGGTTTGTCACGCATGCTGGCGTTTTGCAGAACTTACTGCCGATCGAGAGTAGTTCAAGCAGCCCGGATATTTCTGACTGACCGAACACCGAGTTCCGTCGCTTTCTGAATGATGAACCATATAATATTCCAAGTACAACCTTGGTATTTCGGGCGACATTTTCTCTCGATTGATCACAAAGTTAAACTCCAAGGTGGGAAAGAGTGAAAACTGACACGTTCTGTCGTGATAGTCGGCACATCAGTACCGACCACCTTCCTTCTGGACAACAAGGTGGCATAGGGAGGAATGAGGTGTCAGGGTATCCCATAAAAATACGCAGTACGCACACGTGATTCTGTCGCAGTAAGAAGAGCCAACCGAATAAAAATCCGTAACCAGTACCGGAAAAGAGCCCATGAGATAAAGTGAGGAGAAAAAAAAAACAATGCAGTACAGAGATAGAGTGCGTGGAGGATCACTTGGATCAGCGGAATAGCAATGTAAATGATAAAGCGGAAGAAGATCCAACAAGAAAACCAGAAAAGTGAACCAGGACAGAATCCACCAACAACACGAGACGCAGAACAACCGGACCCGATAAGCCAACAACGCATACCCCTTCCCACCTTATTCTTCTTCGTCCTCGTCTTCCTCTTGTATCGCGTGCTTGAAAGCTGGGCCACGCGCTCCCGGCAACTGCCATCGACCACCCCTCGCCTCTAGTGGTTCAAGCTCACCTTGCCCAGGAGCAGGCGAAGACCTCCCAACCGGTGAATGGCCTCCTCTCTGTCTCCCCACAACGCCCGCAGCAGAGCCAGAGCGAGCCTTCCCTGCCCTTGCGAGCCCACTATGATTCCTCGGGGGTGGTGACATCACCAGCGGAATTGGGGCCTCAGGCGCCAGATACGACGAACTCGCACTGGAACTCGTCGTCGCACTCCCAGGCATCTGACCCAGGCCACCGGCAAACTCAGGTATGTCGTCATCCTCGTCCACCCAGTCGCTTTCATCTCCCATGCTCAGGCTTGTGCGTCCACCAGTAAACACATCCCTGATGTCCGGCGCGGGCGAAATGACAAGAACTTCGACAGGAAGATGAGTGCTTCGGCTCTGCCAACCAGGGGGTTCATGTCCCCAGCTCTTCTTCCACGATGTACGCCCTAGTGAACCAGAGGAATGCGGACTAGTAAACGGTGTGAGACGCTTCTGGGCAATGAATGTACCTGGACCGCGTCTTGGAGTACTATCGTCTAATGATCGTCTGGAAGGATACGCCTTGAACGGCGATCCTGTTCGTGTCGCCTCACCCTCTGAAGCTTCGTAGAATGACGTGGGTCGTGAAGATGCGAGGGAATGTACAGAGGAAGCAGCTGAATTCGAGCGGTGATGCATGGCACGGGAACTTGCTGGTGTACTCTGAATTTGCCGTACGACACGGGTAGAGGAGGAGGAGCCCGCCCTACGATGATAGTATTTGGGTAGTGGCGACGTGGTGCGATAGTACGCTGACCCATTAGATCCCGTGGATGGGGATTTGCGATGCCGAGGAATACCACCGATGGTAAAACTCTGCACGGACGATGGTCGTGAGGAATGATCACCCCTCTCAGAGTTGGGCGTCTCCGCGCCCAAGCACTGGACGGAAGGGATTTGGTCGAGGGTATGGGGTTGCTCAATCACGAAGATCTGGCCAGAAGTTCCAGACGACCTGCGAGAATTGACGCTGCTAGATCGACGAGATGAAGTGGAGTGACGTTTGACACGACGACCCCGCCCACCTCCACTTGCGTGCCGATTGACGGTGTTCTTACCAGAAGGGGACATGGAGGATGGAGGCGGGGCAGCCATGGATCGAGAGTAATGTAACCCACGGGCGCTACCTTGGGGAAGCGGTTGCACATGCTCCTTCCGTTTACCCTTCTTATCCTCTTGGAACCATAGACGAAACGCGGACAACAAACTCGCTCGATTCCTGTTTGGAGCGACAATCCTTCCACCATTTTCAGTGTAATTCGGAAGCGAACTCAACGTGTCGCCTGGTGAATTCGCAGGAGTTGGCGCATATCCGCTGGCTGGCGACGTCCGCTCATCCGCAATTACCCACGGCGACCCGGGTATAGCAGGTAAGTCGGGGGGAGGTGAGGAAGACGGGGATACTGCGTCCTTTGCCTTCGCCGGTGGTGACTTGGTCAATTTGGAAGAACCGCCGCTTCCGTGGGAACTACGGGGATCGTCCCCAACTGGCGTCTTTTCGTTCTCCCCAGACCGAGGCTTCTCCTTCTCTCGCTGACCTTCGCGTTGGTCTTTGACCGCTTCTGTCGACTTCTTGCGAACAAGACCGGCCGCTTCGAGGGCGGTTGTCGCTCGTTGCATAATGCTAACGCTTCCAGAGCGAACCTTGCCTTCCCTCTTCAACTTGAGTAAGTCTTTATCCTTATTGTCAATTCCCCTATAGCTCCCACTCGGCGTAGATTGATTTGAGCGTAAAGATTCATTGGTAGTCGGCGAGGGAGACAAAAATGGCGACCTTGCACGGGGTGGGGTGGTTGGGCGCGCAGTCGAAGTAACCGTTGGGGTAGGCGGCACAAGTGCAAGTGATGGGGTGACAGACACCGGAGTAAAATCGTCAGTTTGTACCGCAATGCCGTGTTTGTTTCCCTTCCGAGACCCAGTAGGTCGGTCACCTTCCTTCTCTTTCCGCCGCTTAGACCCTGAGCCCTCCCCAGCTTGTTCACTTTTGGGGTCTGCGGCGGCACGAACCTCGCCGAGAATCCGCTTCTCATGTTTGCGCATCAACATCCACCAGAGTGCTCCGGTCGAGTCGCATGCATCCGAAATAACTGAGTGAACAATCTGAGCGGTGTCAAAGCCCATCGTACTCAGGGTGTTTAGCAACTCGCGCTCAGCGGGGGTTGAAAAAACGATGGGGGCTGGTGTGCTAAGAAGGCTCGCAAAGTCCTGTGGAGGGAGGGGTGCAAGGGGTTTGTCGCGGGGCGGTGAACCATGCCCATCAGAAAGGGTTGACGACACGGAACGGCGTTTCGTGCGAGCAGGTGTACGAGTTGGATGTGGTGGAATCCGAGTAGGGTTTGAAGGGGTGGCCATCTCTTCTGGACTATTTTTACCGCCTTCCTCTTCGATTACTGTCTCTGACTGCCGGATCTTTGTGTCCTTGAGGCCACGATCACCTCTGGTGATCGTCCCTTGGCTTGGATTAGAATGAATCTGGATCGGAACTGAATGGGAAGAATCTTGAAATGAATCAGGTCCATTATCATCTGGAGTCGTAGTCGGGGATGGTAGAAATTCGGAGGAGGCAGAGAGGAAAGTCATCTCTGAGGTGGCAGAAGTCGCCGATGATACAGCTTGTTCTGTATCCTGTGTTATCGCCTCGTTTTCAGAGGGCTTCACGCTCAATGGGAAGACAGTACGGGCAGGCGATGGCGACGCAGGGATGTCGTCCTCGGCTTCCGGAGCAGTGGGGGCGACAGCAGTACGTGATATAAACCAGGGGGATGCCAGAATCTGAGGGATTGACAACCGTTTCGATGGATCAGATTGTAAAATATTTCGAAGGAGGTCACGAGCGCCTATGGGAAACATTAAAAAACATTAATTCGAATAAATAAGAGGGTCCCACCAGTGGGCAACCACTCGGGATCTTCGAAGTCCCCTTTGATGACCTTTGCCTTCATTATAGCTTCGTCGTCGTCGTCGAACGGTAGGGTACCTGTCAAAAGGCAATAAAGAATCACCCCCATGGACCAAATGTCCACCTCTGTACGCTGTCAAGCAAACTGTATAACAAGGCCGAAGCACTGCTCACCTGGACCAAGGTATTTCTTACCCTGGAGTACCTCCGGAGCAGCGTAACCGGTGGTACCACAAAAGGTTTCCATGTATACCCCCTTTTCGTATTCACGCGTGAACCCGAAATCCCCAAGTTTGACGCGACATCGTTCATCTAGCAACACATTTTCCAACTTGAGATCGCGATGGACGATGCCCTTGTCGTGGAGATAGGCAACAGCCAGACATAGCTGGCCAAAAATCATTCTGGTTTCGTCCTCGGACAACCGACCCTTTTCAGCAAGGTAATCAAAGAGCTCTCCCCCAGAACAAAGCTCTGTCACGATCCATACGTGTGATTCGGTTGCAATTACTTCGTACATTTGGGTGACGTGTGGGTGGTGGAGTTGGCGGTGGTGATGTATTTCACGGGTGAGAGAGGCGGACATCGCCTTTGGGATTTGCTTTATGGCGACGCGGGTCGATGTGAGACGATGCGTGCCCATGCGCACCTTTCCGTAGGCTCCTGTTTGGGATCTTATCAGGCCTGCTGGTGCCTGTTGCATGGTTAAGAAGACTTGCCTTCTCCGATGACTTTTCCAAGGGTGTAATTACCTATTACCCTGATCTTTTGGGAAGTGAGCTCCTTCCCGAGTTCATTATAGGCGTTAGCAAGCTGGGCCTTGTGATTTTGAGACACGGAGGCGGATTGTTTATGGCCATGCGAGGACATTCTGGCATGTGGAATGAGTTTAACGTAGCGATAAAGGAATGGCACGGGCGCGGCAGCCACGAAACAGTGAACAAGGATTCAAGAAAGGTGAATGGAAGTACTTGGCGAGAAGAGACGTTGTGGGGGTCAAGAACAACCTTTTGCTATAATCACTCGCAGCCGATGCGTGGGAACAGCACACGAATAACACAACATTCAAAAAGACTCGTAGTAGGGTCACATATACGTATCAACAGTCCAGGCTCGTCTAGCGTTCTGCTGGACGAAACCGCAATACGAGGTACAGGAGAACCGAAGGAAATTAGGAACACGTGTCATAAATACAACACAAGAGGTACCACTTGTAAAAAGTCGGAGGGCAGCTGGACAAAAGACAACCCAACGACTATTTATGTGTTGCTTTGACGATACTAACAACAATGATGACGATAATAATGGCCACGGCGAGGCCTATAATGATACGCATCTAGAGAACGAGTCAGCGCTCCTGTCTCGGACAATGTGACGCGCCCACCTTCATATCCTTCCACCTGGTGCCACTGCAAGTGAGAAGTAGTGTGGAGCAGCAAAACAAAAGGGCTTACCACATATTCTAAAACCGATGAGCATTGAATTACATGAAAGTAACAATGAAACTCACCTTGCGCACTCGGTTTGCTCCACGACGGAAGCCCTGGGCCGAGACAGCCAGATTGTCTGTTGAAAGAGTCCTAACTGCACTGCGACGTCAAAGGGACCAACTAACCAGTCTTGTCCTGCAGTGAGTCCAGCCGCTCGCCCCGCTCGGCAACCTTTGTGATGTTCTCCCTCATGATACCTACGGTATCATCGATTTGCTGTTGAATGGCTGCGGTTTTTGGATTGCCCTGGGATCCCGAGGGGTTCGACGAAGAACCATTGCGAGGTAGGTAGGGGTCGTAGGGTTCAGACCTAGGGTTCGGGAAGATCGACAACAGGCATCAGACAGGGCTGGCCATGGATGAAGAGATATACGAACATGACAACTCTAGTAGTGGCTTGTGAATGAAGAAGAAAGGAACGGAGATTTGTTTTTTACTCACCGTACGTAGTAGCGGTATGAATGAGGCTCTGTCGTCGACTGCGCGAATTCAGCAAGGCAGTGAACGTGACTGTAACACGCAACCAACAAGTCACATGTCACATGTCACCGCTCAGTCCAAACTTGAATCTGTACTCTGTACTCCCAATGCATGATATACAGTCGGCAGTCCGGGGATTGCGTCAATGGGGACGTTTTGCTGTCGGCGATCTTTCTCCCCGTGTATCCCGGCCCTGTCGTGATGCATATTTTGCGAAGAACATCTCGGTTTGACACATGGATTTGGGGGCGAACGCCAGCCATCCTCCTGCAACGCATGACTAACGGCCTCATGGTAAGTAGGACATGCCCAAGGATGTCAGACCGCATGTTCACTTGGTTGGCTCCAGATTTACCGCTGTCATTGTATAGAATAACTATCGCGTCGTTGTCTACCCTCGCTGCATGGCTTTCCTATATGAACATCCCCCCGTTGTTTAGGAGACAAGCATCTACAACCTCGTCTACATTACCCCCATTGCCTCCAGCTCCCGCTCCCGCTGTCTTGGCTGGGGCGTTTTGGTCTAACGGTTCTTCCTCCCACAAAGTCGCCATCCATGGAGGCAACTTTACATCCTCTGTGTCGTCGTCTACGGGTTGAGCATCCCTCTCCATCATGATTTCGTGGTCACCTCAATTCACGCCCATCTGGTCTTTGGAGTCGCGGTCGACTCAACCAGCAGTATACCAGGAGGCAACCTTTTCGTTGCTATCACTGATCAACTCATTCTCGGATATTATGCTGTCTCGGTGTTTTGAACATGGCTTTGACGTGCATGATATACTACCATATGGTGTAGCAAGGGAGGAAGGTCTGGGAACATTTCGAGCACGAGTATACGCGTCGTTGTACCTCAACGTCATCCCACCCCTGTACCTTCAACATCGTCATTGTCGCCTGTTCCCCCCTTCTCCAGCTCCCTTGGGTATACCTACCTCTTCCATCAGGGTGAGTGCAACTTG
>JBBPOF010000154.1:0-10330 GCA_038091315.1 Porphyrellus cyaneotinctus | reverse complement strand
GTATACGCGTCGTTGTACCTCAACGTCATCCCACCCCTGTACCTTCAACATCGTCATTGTCGCCTGTTCCCCCCTTCTCCAGCTCCCTTGGGTATACCTACCTCTTCCATCAGGGTGAGTGCAACTTGGGTTCTTAATCTGTCAGCTAACTCCGAGAGATAGCAATTGCCAATACCCCGCTGCAGCGGTAGATTATTATCCTGTGGCGGTTGACGTGATTTAGTATTTCCAGTCATGCAGTCTATCTTGCACCTAGAACGCTCAGAATACCATCGAGATTCGACGCCCGCGTCGTCGGCAATATGTGAACCCCCCCAAGAGAACACCTCAGTGGACACATTTCACATTTCCTGTCGGCTGCCTTCGCTTCACTCGCATTCTCTTCTTGCTGACTGCTATTATTGTTTCGCTCATATTCTCTTCTCGAGTAGCAGTGCTTATCCTCTTGAAATCAGTGCTGGAATGACGGGTTTGTTTCTGCTCAACCCTCCATGTTACTAGCTGCCTGACCATGTATGATGTATGAGAACTCTGACCGTGCAATCAACCATCATTTTTGAAAGGTGATGACCGGCATAATAAAGCATGGTGAGTATAGTAGTGATTTTCATGGCTGAGAAGAATGAAAATAAGTCATCGTAACATCGAAAAGCGGCTGCGAGAGAGCCGAAAATGACCAACAATTGAAGGTACTGGAATCAATGAGAGACTGTACTGTGAATCAGTGGTTCCACTGGCAATCTTGAACGGGTACTCGATGCACTGGAATTTCACCTCGGTAAATACTGAATTTCAATGTCGTATTGCTGAGGACTGCCAACTTGAAAATTCAGTATCCTTAACGATTCGTTTTCACCAGTCATACCTACGAAGTTCAGTACGTCCGTTTTCAGGCTGTCAACCTTCACCGAAATCCTCCGAGTCCATTGTGAGGGCACACTTGTCCCCGTTCCAGGTATGAGATTGCTCAGCACACGTTCGCACACCCAGCTTCAGTTAACCGTTGGCCGGATACACCCCAAATATCAACCAAGTTCCCAGTCCGCATATCCTCGAGGCTGCCAATGCTAATGCCAATGTGTTACAGCCACTCGATATCATATGGATCAGTGGGCCTTGATGCAATTCTAGGTCAAACTCGGGTTCTATCAAGCGATTGAATACATGGTAGGTGACCGCCTTCCTACCGTCCCACCTTTTCCACCACTTTTGGGCATTCGACAATAAGAAGAGAACACTCGGCCACCGCCAACCTGACTAGCACGTCATAGTGTAAGAACAAGCAGGGCTGCCTCATCGCCGATCATCATATTGACCTTCGTGGCTCAGAGCCTGCGGCCATTTCCGCAAGTATTGCTTCTTGTCACGAGTGATGAGCAGCTGGGTAATATCCATGTTCATTCATCTTTTGGGGCACTCGTCCGCACGATCTTATTACCCCACTGAATGTCATACGAGGGCCTTTGTATACCATGGAACAAACGGCTCCAACAAGCCAATCCATTGCTATACTCATTGCATGACAAGCCAGTTGGATTTCGATACCTCTAGGTACAAAAAATAATGTGTTATCATGAACATAATGTGGGGGGTCATCTCGCCTTTCTACGATTGTTTTTAGGCCGTGGCGAGCGAAACCGCTTCTCAACCACATGGAAATGACCACCACCCCACTGCCCAACCAGATCAAACACCCTGGTTTTGGCATCAATGCATTGAGTCATCGTCAGTTGACCTCCAGGCTGTTTCCGGATGGAAAGAGCGTCGTAAAGAGATTGTAATTCAGTACGGGTCATAAACATGACATCAGCCAGCTCCAACTCTTTCAAGCCTGGTGCAAAGATCCAATTTGGATCTCGATCAACATGTTCACCCCCGGTCTCCGGGTGATGATGAAGGGCGACAGAGAAGACAGATGCTAGGTCTTGCATTCTGCCACTAAGTTTGAGGTATTGGAGATCTGGAAAATCGCAGGCGAAGAAGGGGGACGACATTGAACGATCGAGGGCGTAAAGACTCTGAACGTTTGTCATCGGCATGGAACGATAGATGTTGAGCATAGTCTCATTGGGCCTAGCATGATTGCGAAGGCGGAAGGTAATTTGAAGAGGAATGTTGCAACCCCATTGGCCTGATGTGTTGTCGGAAGGGCCACAGTGACGTTCCGAAGCACTGAATGTATAGGTGTTAGATTGAATGATTAATGAACGAATTGTTGGAGTGGATGATTTGTCAGCTTCGTGTATGTGGAACCTCGGTGCGAAGAACGAAGAAAACATGGTGTAATCGTCAACGGAGGGATCGTAAAGGGAAGGCCCAGGATTAATGAAATCATCTTCAGAGGTATCTATATCTTCATCGGAAACAACCTTTCGCAGGTTGCATTGTAGTCTGACTTCTGTTTTCAATGGAACATTTACGCAAGACAGAAATGCAATAATCGTCGACAATGGAGCACCAATCGAAAAGCGAGAAAGGTGGGGCAAATCTATTTTCTGAAAGGTGTGAAATTCCGCGCTGGAGAGAAAACCAGTGGCACTATGGAGGGCATCATCGAGATATAGATGTCTGAGATCTTGCATACAACTCAGCATGGTTAGGAACTCCTCCGTATTTTTCCTATACTGGAAAGGAAAACCATGCAGGCTGAGAGCTGTCAAGCCGCTCGTCTTGAGTAAATACCATGGCACTGGACAATATGAGAACTCCAATTCACGGAGGGCTGGCGTGTCTCCACCAAAAGGTACCGGGAATTGCACAGAATCAGAGTAGGTGTCGTAACAAGAAACTCGCAGCTTTTGCAGGCGAGGAGCACGTGAGGTGGGTTTGGAAAAAATTCGGCACGCGGTAAGACTGTTGACCCGAAGGGAAAACTCTTGAATGCGTTCTACGTGGCTCTTTACTTGATCCATAAAGTCTACAGCTCGATCATCTCCGAGTCCGCGACGGGAAAAATACGGCTCCACATGTATTTTCAATGACGCCTGCTTTGATCTGGCTAAGAACTCCTCCGTCCAGCGCGGTGATGTTACGAAAAGGTAGGTCCAAAGAGTCGGGCAATTTAGAGCAACATCGCGCCAACGACGGCAAACATACGAGACTTTGACCCAATGGGGCACATTCATGGTGGGGTATGAGGACCGAATGTAGCATGGTCGGAGAGAATCGCTGGGGGCAGGATAATCGTCGCGAGCGTATTCGACGAATATGGTTGCAAGTGTCTCATTTGGAAGGCGAGAAATGAGACACAAAGTATTCCTCCGAGTGCGCAGATCGCACAACGACAACACTTGTTTACAGATCTCCGCATCGACACGAACTAGAGCTGCAGTTGCCTCGTCGGAGGCTTGCATGATACCAGCTGTAATTATCTACTGACGAAAAAATAAACCATTGAGTTACCAGTTTCGATTCGGCCAAGTTCCTTGACAACTTACAGATTCCAACGCTCCACAGGTGGTAGATAATGTGCTTGTACCGCAGCACAGGGAATAGGAACTTGTTATCCACGCTCAAAGAATGGGAGGCAATAGAATAGAACGACTCCTGAGCTGGTGGCAGTGGTTGTGGCAGTTTGTGGTACTGGTAATCGGCATACGCCGAGGTTGAATTCCCGCCGCAACGTACCGCACCCTTCGTCCAACTGACAGAATCGACAAATCCCCGGCAAATTCATCAAGGTAGGGCTCGTATTCATGCTCATCTGCAGCACGAACCGTCTCCAAGACGCACTGCTCGTTCGGTCAGAGCGGAAGGGTCGACATCCTGACGCTGGATGGCTGGATGGGTCGACGAGATGTTGGATGGAAGAATGGACATCTAACCCTCTGATCTCGTCCGCCCGTTTTGGATCGTATCGCTGACTCTCTTGCTCCTTGTTTGCGTCGTTGGTGCCGTAATTGTAGATGGTACGTATGTTTGACGATCATGCACGAGACGCGTTTGCCAATACTGTTACCCCTGGACTAACAGAAGCTCGAAATCGACTCTTTCTCGGGCTACAATATCTACCCTTCAAAGGGTAAACTCTTCGTTCGTGGAGACTCCAAGGTGCGTCTCCCCTCCCGCTTATTTGGGCTTGTGTCGACCCCCTTCTAGATCTTCCGTTTTGCCAGCTCCAAGAATGCCTCCCTCTTCCTCCAACGCAAAAACCCCCGCAAGATCGCCTGGACGCGGGCATACCGTCGCTTGCATAAAAAGGGGATCGCCGAGGATGTTGCCAAGAAACGTTCACGCCGAACTGTGAAGCACCAACGTGGTATTGTCGGTGCCGATCTGGCCGCCATCGCCGCCAAGCGGAACCAAACTTCCGCTGTCCGTACGCAAGCACGGCTTGCTGCCATTCAAAAGGCCAAGACGGAAAAGAAGGAAAAGGAATCAAAGAAGGCAAAGGTACGTTGCGCTCATCGTTTGGCCTCGTACGTCATTAATTGGTTGTCTTAGCCTGCCACCCGTGCACCCGTCAGCACGGCACCCAAGGTCTCGAAGCAACAGATGAAGGGTGGCAAGGGTGGTCGATGAGGCGGTTGGTTTATTCATCTATCACACGTTCCTCGCCTCGCCTATGATATGATGCCGATGCATACATGTGTGCTATGCCTATGCTGCAAGCGCAACTCTCGACCACACCTCGATCAGAAACCAAATAAATTTCGGGATATCTACAGATGGCTGATAATACGGGGGGGATCAATGCTAATATTGAGTCCAAGATCGTGCTGAAACGACTATGCGTCGTGGACCAGCAGAAAGATAGATGTGTGCGAAAAAAGTCCACGGGGTAAGGAATAGTTCACAGTCTGGGTGTGTGATCGCGTTCGGGCGCGTACTTGGCCTGAAAAAAGTCCAAGGGCGTCAGGTCCACTCCACCACCATCAAGAACAACGCTCACCATTTCGTTTTCTTTCTTTGCAAAACCGCACTTTTCATAAAAGGCTACAAAAGAGACATGAGCCCCACTCTTGCGCCGCAACTGTCGACGGCGGACTTACGTATGTTGGCATCGCTACAGTTCAAAATGGTCTTGTAACACCCACTGTTCTCGCTAATGTGCGTGAGCGCCTGGATGATGCGCAGCCCGAGCTTCTTGCCCTGCTGACTCTTGTCGACTGCAATGTCCTCGATATGGCCGACGCTGCCGAGACCGCGGAGGAACTTGCGTTCGATGAAGACGGTGCCGACGCCGACAATGCGGTCGCTGGCGTTGTCGAGGATGACGAGAGAGTAGTAGGTGCGTGGGGTGGCGCACATGGCGTGGTATTGGTTCACCCAGGCGGTTTCACCGAGATCGTTGACGACGGAGAGGACACTGAGGACGCCGAGGTGGCCGCGTTTGTAGTCTGTCGATGCGAGCGGGCGTATCTGTGGGTGTCGGTCAGATGTGCGACAAACGTTGGCTGACGCGCACGGACGGTCAGCTCTGGTGGTAATAATTTGGAGACCTCTTCCGAGATCAAGTCTTGGGGGAACATGAGGTCGAGGGGAGCCGGGGAGGAGGCGATGGACAGGGACATGGTTGTTTTTCCGAAGATTGGTATCTGGGCAAGGGAAAGTCGCTTCCCGTTTATTCGGTTCCTTTAACTACACATTTGACACAGCCACCACTACGCGAACTTCTCCTCCCCGAGAGGCTTCCCGCTGCCTTCCTTGCGTTTCCAGAGCGAAAGTGTCCCGTCCTGACACACCAGGCTCAACGGAACACCCTCTCCCTGCTCGCGAACCGCTTTCAGGATCTCCCTGAGCACATTCTTCAACTTGGCGAGTGAACCCTCCATCATCTTCGCATACGGTTTCATCTCGTCGCCCGTCAGCGCAATCTTTTCGACAGGCTGAAACACGCCCCCGCTGTGTTTTGCCAAGTAGAGCCATGGCGTCTGCGATAGGTACAGCTGCGGATAGATCTCCCTCCAGTCCGGTTCTCTGTATACAGACCTTGTTTTCACCTCAATCAAGTCGGATTGAGGAACGGGCGAACGAGATGGGGCATGCTTGATGATGAGACCAGCAGAAGACGCAAGCTTGTTTGGCTTGGTCGTCTTCTCCTTCTTACTCCCAATGCTCAACGACGAGAACGAGGCGAGGAAATCGTCCTCGACATTCTTTGGCTCGATGCAAGCATCCGCCGTGAATCCTAGCAAGATGTTCAAACTTCCAAGTTTCTACAGGACGCGTTCAATCGACACCTCGAGTGTCCGATGTCAAGCACGACTCACATAGGTGATGATGCGGTGATGGACCTGCATCTTGTCACACTCCACCGGGACACGGGTCGCCGCCCTGAGATATTCATGCCCATATCCCGAATACTGTCCCTTAAGCGTCGTCTCCTCCTCCCGCCTCGTGAACAAACACGTCTTCCCCACTACATCCACGTCAATCCGAAAATCCTCCTTGATGTGGTCGACGCACCGCAACAACTTGCGCAACCCGTTGCGATCCGTGACGAGATCAAGATCCTTGTACGCGAAATTGTCGTGCATCGCATCAATCGCAGCAAAGAGGGGCAACATCGGGGAGTGGTTTCCCATCTTTGATGCGTTGTGATGGATGTACTGGACGCCCGCGTCGAGCGGAACTTGTTTCACTGGTGGGCGTTCGTCTGCCCAGATCCATGGCGAGCCTGGCGCGAGGACGCGGTGTGAGGGGGTGCGTGTAGCATGGCTTCACGCGTGCGTGGGCTTACCTGGGACGACAATGGTAGGGACCGGGGCATCGATCCACGAGTAGGAGGCGACAAGTTTGACGTGGCGCAATCGGATGAGCTCGGAGGCGTACCCTTCGGCGTGCACCGACAGCGTCGCCACTCGTTCCTCGAGGTCCTTTAAAAGAAACGCTGCGTTAACAGGTCTAGAATTACCACCTGTCTGGCGGCCACGATAGGCTGTTGTTCCCCTGCGTGGTTGCCATCTTTTGTCACGCGTGTATGCTGCCATGTCTGTCGATGGTGGGGGTGTAGAATCAAAGGTGTACTCGTAGAAGCCACAATTTATAGCGCGCCTCTTTAAAGGTACCATGACTACAGGCGTTACAAGAGATACAAATAGGTTAAGAGACTACTTCACACTACAAAAGATTTCATAAGAATAATAAACCGGTGGCGACACAGGCACATTCTCGCCAGCAAGTTCCATAGTCGTCGGAAACGCAAAGGACGAAGAACGTAAAGAAAAAAAAAGGCACCTTCATTCCTCTGCCGTCGGGGGCATACCCCGAAACGCAGTCCCACCACCCCGCACACCATCGATGCTTGGCCGCGGTCGGAAACTCTCTCGCTTGATCCGACCACCCTTGTCCAAGCTTACCGCCCGCGCCATGCTTGATCCCATCCCATTCGCACCGTACGATTTCGTCGTGCTTGCATGTCGGTGCGAGCTCACACCGGCACTCGTGACAGCCCGCGACGTCGTGCGCTGCATAGTTGACGGCACACGACCCCACCCGAGTGAGGCGTAGCCTTCCCCATGTTTCGACCGCGTTGTGACAGTCGGCGCTTGAACGATCGATCTCGGTAGTCCAGAAGCTGGCCCGCTCGGCGTGCGGCCCTTTGCTGGGGACGAGCTCCGCACAGGCTTGGCACGGCCATCTGTGAGTTTTTGTCGTTTGGTCGTCGTCTGAGACATCGACGACCCCGATCTCACTGCGGGCGTGACAGCACCTGCAAGTGGATTGTGCGATTTCCCAGGGACATAGCCAGCTTTGACATTGCCAGTCGTAGGCTCCAAGCTACGACTGCGGGTGAGAGGACCACTAGATTTGCCCGCATTGAGCGCTTGTACCGAGTATTGCGACGTGATCGTCCTCTTCTTGTTCTCCTGTTCATTCGCAGTTATTTTCTCCATAAGAATCTGGAGCATACTCTCTCCATGCACCAGGTAGGGCCGTTTATTGATCTGCTCCCATGTGGGAAGGGACGACAGCAGTTGCTGTTCCAGCTGAAAGTTGAGTGATCAGACGTTTGAAGCCAACAATTGAGGGGCCAAGAACAAACCTTTGGTTTCTCCTTGCCTACCCGCTTCCTCATCTTCTCTTCTCTCAGTAGCCGGCCGGGATCCCTACCACCACCTCGGCCAAGAAGTCGCGTCTGGTCTGAAGCGACCCGTTCCAACTCCTTTTCCTCATCACATATATCAAGGTATTTCTTAATGGATGCCAAAAGAGGCGTCTTGAGCCTGACCTCTGCCTTCAGCCGTGCAATCTCGTGCTCATGCTGGCTCAGAAGGTCTTCCGTGTGTTCGTCTGTGTGAAGTATGAGCTGCACACCGGCAATAGAGTGCTCTGGGGAAGGACCTACCGTCCGCAAAAGCAGCAAAGTCTGCGCGCTCATCCTCTCCCGTCATCAATTCATTCCACAACGACTCGATCTCGGACCGGGCGTTCCAAATGAACTCTCCCATTCGTTCCCTCTTCAGGTCCATCATCCGCTCCAGCTCTTCCTCGTAGGCTTGGATAACCTGGGGAGTCGTCCCGCGATTCGCCTGGATGCACTATACATCAATGAATACGAAAAATTTGGTTGTGACTCACCTCAACGAATGCATCCATTGCACCATCATCCACTCCCATTCTTCTCCAAAGCGATTCTAACTGATCATACATGGCTTGAATATGAGTCTCCCTTCGTTTCTTCAGCTCCGTCAGTTCGGAGCATTGTTGCTCTGCATATAACATCATCTTCTGCGTCGGTTCGACCCCAAGCGAACCAAGTAAGGTAGCAGGAACGGGATCGGGTGTTGATGAGGAATCCAAAAGTTGCATAAAACGAGACAAAGCATGTTGGAATTCTTGCACGGGCTCTGCACTGAATTCGGACGATGGTGATGGGGTCGGTGAAGCGGAGCGAAAGAGAAGTCGGGCATCGGATCTAACTTGACATGGTGGGGTAGGTGTCCCGGATGGTTCGAGAAAAGGATCGACACTCGAAGCTCTTTGGTTAGTGGAAGAGGATGAACGGGGAAGTGGGTAAGCAGGGACTGTGAGTGTTGAGGATGAAGCGACAGGAAGAGCCGGTGTGTCATCGGTTTCCGGTGGATCAATACCAAGTTCTGTGTGTAGCCATTCTATTTGGAGAAATACGTTCCCAAGCAGGGCGAGGCGCTTCGTCTAAAGACGACGTTTTAGTGAACATGGTTCTTCGTGCGAAGCGTAGACATGACATCCTCCAAGTCCCAACTGATTGAGGCTTACGTGTTGCCTCGAGTAGACGTTGTCTCGAATTCTGAACCGGACAGAACACAACGAAACGACGAACACGAAAATGGGGATCAACTCACCATCTCGCCTTTCCCTCGTACCAGCTCCTTCTCCAATTTGGAGAAGCGCTCAGGCATGACATCTCGTAGGGCATTGGGATTACTTGAGTCCTCTGCCGAAACGGTCGGTCGAAGGACATCCACAGGAAAATAATTCGATCCCAAACTTCGGGCAACGGCGTTCAGACGATTCGTCAACGTCGTCAGTTGTTCGAGCTTCGTGTGATAAACCTAGCCCCAACGATTAATCCCAACCCGATACGTCGCACCTTTGCATCGACGACGCACCTGTCGCAATCGTTCTTGATACTCCAGGGCACGCTCGTGCCGGCGTGGTAGGACCTTTTCAGACTTGATCTCGGCGAGCGATCCGGCGACTTTGGCGTTGGTACCCAGCGCACGGGCGTAGCGCGAACATCCGATCTCCACCTCTTCACATTTAGCTTCCCATTCTTCGACTTGTTTCTTGCGTACGTCGATTTGTGACTCGACCGCTCGAGTCAGGTTGTGCTGGAGTTCTTCGAGCTCGTCTTCGAGGGCGGTGGCGGGTAGGCCGAGCTGGGAATGCAGCTGTGGAAGGAGCTGCGTTTGAGCGTTCAAATGAGTGTGCAACGTCGAAAGGAGTGAGCTCAACGCGAGCGACGACGACGAAGCCATAATTCGATGGGTCAAAATCGCGTCTCCATTGTGTGGTTGCAACCAAACCGCGTTCAGCTTTGGTCACGTGATTATTTAAATATCACGTGATGTACCATTGAAAACATGCAGGTTCTGTCTGTAGCCAATGATCCCATGTTAATCTTCTGTAGTAGGCACACGCTCAAGTGTCGGAAGCTCACGCTGACGTTCTAGAGAAGCTGAGGGGTCTAACATTGAACTTACATATACGACAGTAGATACAACTGTAACGGATACAACAACGCCCGCGACCTATGCTCTCGCATTGATAGCTTTTGACTGTGCAGTAAAATTGGTGGCAGCCATGGGACATCCTATTCCCGCTCCATTCAAATTCTGCATAGTGACTGCGGCAGCATTGAGACGAGCGTTTCGAGACGCGATGCTGTCATCAGTCGGGAACG
>JBBPOF010000153.1:24291-39913 GCA_038091315.1 Porphyrellus cyaneotinctus | reverse complement strand
ATGGATTGGGTGTTCAGATTGATACGCGATTTGCGTGTCAGAGTCACGGAGTAAAGGAAGTAGCCCTGAAGCCATTCGGAGCGATGAGCTAAGCGTGCGATTGCTCTTGGAGCGTTGAAAGAGGCGAAGACGAGAATGGCGATCAGGAGGAAAATGTCTATGCGATATACAAGCAAACTGGGTTCGATGAGGCCATCAATGGGCCTCGCTGGAGTGACGCTGGAAGGGACGGTGGACATTGTAAAAGAATGCGGAAGAAAGGAAAGGACTGGTCCAAACCAGTGGACGTTGGTAGTAGATGAAAGCCGGAAGATGTATGAGGCTACGCGTAGCCTCTGAGTCCTTCGGGCTGTTGGTCGGAGAAGAGCACCGAGAAGTGGGACAATATAAAGGAAGGAAACTCGGCCGCGAACTCGGACCAACGGTTTCAAGAACCACGGAGTCTTTATTTGTGTGGTAAGTGAACAATGAAGTTGCCATGGTCATATCCGCATGAGCGCATATTAGTAGAAGAACTTCTCGTGCGCAACGTTAGTCTGAAGCAGACCGAAGCAGCACATACTTGTAAGGTGTTCCGCTATAGTTTATGACCAAATTTCGAGTTGAAGCGCCGACTTCAGGAACGGTTTCAACATAATGTGGAAAACCACATTGTGCATGCAAGTATTTCTGCCGTCGTTGCTACAAGTTCGTTCCGTCGTCGTCGATCTAACCTCTGTGGCATTTTCGGTAACACGATGCGTTTTGCAGAATTTAAAATAACAATAACCTAGTAACCCTAGCGCTGTTCACGGGTTCTTCTTGACGTCCTCATCACGCGGCATGCTGCCAACGTGTCCGTTTCAATGCTGGTACGGATGTTTCTAGATCGCGTTGTGATTCCTCTTCGACGGGGTGGGTGGGTCACTTCGGTGGCTGCCTCAAGTATATTCGTCGTGCTTTTTTGCGTGAACCGTTGGATTCGCCCAGCCAGCGCTCTCATTTCAACATACATCGCTCACCCTCATTGCACCGTCGATCCCACCCCGTGTCCCATTCATTCCAGCGCGTTCGCCATCGTTTTGGCGGCTTCATTCTCCCCCGATACCTCACGACGCCTCCCTCAGAGTCCAAATCTGTAACGAATCCATCGCCGAAACAACTGTCTCGCTTCGGCCGACTGACCCCATGTACGCATATGCCTTATGCCTCCCCTCATGTATGTTTCCAGTTTCGAGATCACAGCCCCCTCCTTCTCGTATAAATACCCAGTAGTTGTACCATGTATGCCCAGTCAACCTTGAACAGAGATCACTTAGACCGGTTCTTTCCCGCTTCTAAGATCTACTCGACGAACCTCGACTACGTGTGAACGTCTCAGACTTCGAGACGCCACAAAATCCCCTGTAGGTCTGGTTCGTGACATGACGCGTTTGTTTCGTGGCTATCATCATTCGTATTGCCTTCGGACGTTGGCATTCAACGCGGAGGTTTCCAATGCGTCTGTATCTGCGCTAGCACGCACTTCGTCGGACTTTCTGGTCCTTCCCTTCCCCCTCAAGCTCAGTGTCCGGGGGTTGGTGGGCTCAATCTATAGGCTTGTCAGTGGTTTCAATGGTAATTGACATGTTTCTAGGTTGTTCGTAATTGCAATGCTGCCCTGACCTCTCCATAGCCAACTGTTTCAGCGTGACTCCCGGCAAGTCACGGGGGGCGCTGTTTGCGCCATCATCGCCATCACCTCGTCCGCCATCCGGCCTGCCTGCCAGGACCTCTCAATGTCTTTTGGCATCAACCAGCGTGCACGCTGACTATGCCCGTTCGAGCGTTAGACCTTGTCCACCGCAGCGGCCGTGTCTCAGGACGCTCGGACCACAGTGCCGACCGTATTCATTTGAGCGCCAATGTTTATTCATGCTCACCCACTTACTATCCTGGCAAGCACGAAGGCGCATGTAGACTGGATTCTGCATGTGCATCTGTGCTCAGCACTTTGACATACGGGTCATCGATGCAACCTATATCCTTGTTTGTGTATACATACCCGGTCGCGCATACTCATCCGGCCCCAACGTGACTCGCAATAGATTACATTGAGCCGGGCCGGGAACAAACTTATGCCGCTATCCGTGATTTCTGTATTGATCAGTACTCAACACGTATTTCCTCGATCGACTCGGAGGATAACTTGTAAACCCCAGGTATAACGAATTCGTTGCCGAAACGACTGTATCGCTTCGGCCGACAGAGGCGTCACTGGACGGCGCCTGTCTTGTACAAGAGTCCCGTTCGCATCTCGATGCAGATGAGGAGTCACCACCGAGATCGCACTTTTTCCCAACATTCCAGCACCCTTGTCCAGCGGTCTACCAAAGGGTGTACATGGAGATGGCAGCAGCATTTCGCAACTGCGCCTGAGTGGTATCTCTGTTCCGACGTTCCTTCTCACAGATCGATGTTTACAGTCATTTAAGTAAGGAGCCTACCTAGGTCGAGGCCGCTCCACATAGTCAAGGAAATTGAGACGGGCTCCTATTACCCCGCGCGAGTAACACCAAGGTCGTTGATCGATGCGTCTTCTACATCGTCATCTGATTTATCTGTCGAGTCAAACATTGCAGATAGAAAGGTCTGGCTTACCACCAGAGTCAAGGATCGGCTGCTCTACGATTGGCGACCTAGCATTGATTCAACACACTTCGATTCAAGAAATCAATACACGACTGCATCTCAAACTGCTACTACAAACACAACGGTTTCCTTGCTGAATTGCCTTGAACCTGGGGCTTTAATGCCTACTCGACGGCTTCAAAGCGGAATAACATGTACTTAGGGTCCACGCTACCGACTGGGGAAAAAATGACCTGAATAATCGGTGTGAGCATCGACGAGTCTTTGTTACGAGAACTTCCGCACATGTTCCTTGGGTTTGAGTGGAGCACTCCAAGCCAGGTTGGTTCCAGGGAGTTCGATCCTGAAGTAATTCAGCCTGGATGTCAGTGGTGCACGGTAAACAGGCACTAACCGGTACACAGCAGGTTCTACCTCTACGAACCTCCACTTGGTACAGTCCTTGTTCAGACGTACCACTAATTTGTCACCCTCTTTTGCGCTATACCAGATTTCATCTAAAACTAAGCATCCATTTTTCAAAGACCACTGCAAAGCAAAGTAAGCACACGATTCCCTCATATGGGAATGGAAAGAAATGGACTATGCGACTCCATGGATAAAATAGGGGCGTCATTGGCGCTGAACAGAAATCAGCAGATACCTACCGTCTGCATCTCGCCGTTTGTGATGACTGGTTTCACGGCACAGTTGTCGTTGTTGTCTGCACCGACCCAGATGTCGGGATCTGCGACGAGTACGATACGAAATGGGATTCCAACGAATTTGTCCATGGTGTAGTGAAGTCGCTTTGTGAAGTTGGGATGCAGATATCTGGTGAAAATAGCGAAGGGGGCCCAGCTTTATACGTTCGTTTGCCTGCCGAGCCAACCCCGGCTCAATGTTGCCAATCGAGGAAAAGTATAAAGTTCGAGGGTGCCCATGCTAGATGTAGTGATGTCTAGTAACAAACTCCACAAAAAGTTGAAAGGGAGCTCGTATTAGTTCGGCCGATTTTACTTCTTGCGCCGGGACGTAAACGTATCACCGGAAATATTGGGGATCAAGTGCCGGTGATCCGGGGGAAGGGGGACATGACAACTTAATCATGGACCGAGTTGAAAGTGTACGATGGAAGCCAAACTATGGAATCAGATCAGTTTTGTAATTACTTCGTGGCGATCGGATGGAGCCCGAATACGCCACTGCAGAATGATTAGCTGATGTCACACTGATTAGTACGTTGAATATTGGACTCAACTACGTGCCACAGCACCATTCGTTCTGCCGAGAAACGATCGCAAAACCAAATATATGTATATGCACCTCGCTATGCGGAGATGCAAAAGAAAGTGTCAGACGTCAAGACAGGGCGCAGACGAGGTGACCAATAATTTAGTTTCAACAAATGAACCATTTGCGATGAAAAAGAGGTGCATAAACACACCTCGGCCTTGGAGCAGGCGGTTCACGTCAAGGTATTATTGTCTTTCTGTGCATGAAAATGGGAAATCCAAGTCAGCTTTACCTTGTAACGAAGGTATATTGGGGCGACGACGTCATCAAGCAACTTGATCAGCGTAAATTATCGAGTCAGAAACCCTCAGTTTTTGGCATCCTTCCAATGCCATACCCCGGATGCTCCCGAGTTGCGGCAGGCGTTCACATATGTACCGGTCCCGTACTTCGCCGGATGGCTTTCTAGACAATCTGTCGGGTTTGGGACTAGAGTGATAAGTTTGGCAGATCGCGATCTTACACGTACTAGGGGAGTGCCCTAGAGCGGAAACCTGAACTCCTGAAATTGATCGCTGCCTTGATCAAACCTTGGTTGACTCTTCCCCCTGTTCACCTTACGTTTGTCCGCCCGGCGTAGTCTAGCCCCGGGCGCTGAATACCGAATCTTCAAGAGAGCACGTGTTCGGGTGCTGGTGCATTTCAAATTTCCGTATCCACTGGCAGTTACTTTCAACAGGATATTTCGGGTCGCTTGGAAGAATGGAGATAAGAATGAGAGCCACGAATGCCTAGTAATGGTTAGACCGACCTTGCTTTTACCAGTCGGCCATAGTAGGCTTTGCGGGTATCACGCGGATTGATCTGGGAAGAGAGGAACCTGCAATTTTCCCATGCGTTGGGTGACAGGCGGAATAATCAGCTCGCTTCCGAACAACGTCTCGAAGGGATTGTCCCGTAGACTTGCCAATGCTGCATGAGAACGCACCACCAAAAGATTCGTGCGCATCCGGATTTTACTTCCCGAAACTGAAGAAGGACGGAAGTGAGACTAGGACCTGCGCATTTTTCGCTTGTCTACAGAGGTTCACGATTGCATCGTCGAAACCAAGTGATCATTTTAAGTACCTGCTCTATGGCCGTGTAATGGCCTTTCGGTGGTCGTGACTGACCCTACAATGTAACAATGTCCGATTCCGAGAATCCGAGTCAGCCATTCACTGAAGTATACAACGCAAATATTGTGGTCTCGAGCACTTGTTCACGATTTTCAATCCGTATATTTTATTCCCCATATTTCTTCGTCGTTCGATTGAAATCAATACACAACTCAACGATTGCCTCAAATTACTATTGCAGACGCAGCGAATTTCCTGCTACTTCGCCTTGAACCTGAGTGTCACCTACTCCTCCTTGAAGTGAAAAACGATACTAGCGAAGGTAAGAGTGACCTGAGCAATAACCGGTGTGAGCATCGACATGCTTTCGTTATTAGAAGTTGCGCACAGGTGCCTTGGGATGAGTGGAGACAGTCCAGGCTTTCCCGGTTCCGGGGATTAGAATCCTGATGTGATTGAGCTTCGATGTTAGTAATAGAATGTGACAACAAGGGAAATAGGCACTCGCTGAAATGCATTGTTGGGTACCGCGACAATTCCCCACTTGGTGCAGTCCGTCGGGTTGAGGCGCACCAACGTGAGGAGGGCACATGCTTTACACGTTCGTTTGCCTGGCCAGTTCAATCTCAGCCCATCAAAATCATTGTCGTAAGGAACAGTGGTATCGACAAAGTTCAAGGGTGCCCATGTAGTGATATGTATTCGGTCAACAAGAGCATCGACGAGAAAGTCTAGACACTCAGTTTACGCGAAAGAATGAAGACAATAATGAGTGCCCCGAATTCCTCGTAATAATGGTTAGACTGGCCTTGCATCTTACGTTGTGCAGAAGTGTTCCGGGAATGAGGTGACGCGATTCGTGAGAGGACTCCGGAGTGTTGCTCTACCGAGCCGAACAGGACGAATAATATGATCACAGAATCACAGATCTTAATGGTTAAACTGACCTTGACTATTACGTTGGGCCACAAGCATTGCGGACATGAGGCCGGTGATGCGAGGGAAGAACCTTTGGGAGAGCAGACGTTGGAACGTACGCATGGTCCAACATCCTCCTATCCAATATCAGTGGCAGCTATTCCCACAGTGCCCTTCCGGCAGAAGCTTCATGATGAACGTACGATGAAGTCCTATGACCACTCCAAACTGTTGAGAACCGTCTGGCAGTGACGTTTGTTGTGTGCGTAGGATGTCGTAGGTTTGACTTGGTCTGATGTGATTGGGGTCCAGGGCTTGTCGTAGACAACTAGGCGTGAACCTTTGAAGATCCGGAAGAACCGCCGCAGGTCCTAGCAGTAGGTGAGAGTTGTGAGTGACACCCAGCAAGTTCACCGAAGGTGGGAAAAGTTGCACACGAGCACATGAATCTGAGGCTTGCCGCACTGAACGAACAAAGCACAGAGCTAGACCTGTCCACGGAATCCCTGAACAACGTCGCACGTTTGCATTTTTAAGGCTCGTCGTCGACTCTGAATCATTGACATGACTCGGACGCACTCTTTCATTTGCGCTCGAAACGACTGGTTGACCGGAAAGCGATCGCCCATCGCGCCTCGACACTACTCGAATCATACCAACATAGTTCAAAGGTGTCCATACCGTGACATTTAGTATGTCATTTCTGTGCTATGGGCTGCCTCCCAGGTCCAACCGCATCGGCAGAGTCGAAGGCAGAAGGCTCGATAGGCTCTTGATATCTGATCTCCCTTACTCGTGAAACAAACGACCGTTGTGGATTCACTATTCGTATACAAGTTGGGTGTGTGGGTATCTCACATAATGATCGGTGCCACGTTCGTGTATCGATGTGGTTTGCCTGCGTGGTCGCACGCGCAGACGAGAGTCCCGCCGCACGACACGATGTCAGTCGTGGCTTACGTTGTCGGGCGGACGTTGGTCCTTACCTCTGACTTGATGCCCGTTTCTCCGCAGCGCCATCGGCACCGATTGCTCGTGCTGTAGGGCTCATCTCATCGAGGGAGGTTGGTAACGATGTTGGAGGAATTGAAAGCCTGAGGGGGTTGCGAGATGACACCCTTTGATGTTGATTCGATCACAGAGCCGAGCTGGTGGAGGAGAGAATGCAACCCGATGAGCCCGCTCGCGCTCGCGTGAAGAGCGGCAGTGCATGCTCAAAGGATGTAGGAGCCCTTCAGAGCTATAGCCTATGAGTAAGTCTATTGGAGGACGCACGATTTTTGAGTACAAGAATCATGTACACATCTACGAAGAGCAAACCAGGTCCCCAGGGTGCAAAGCCTTGTAGTACTCCGAGGGGAATGAGAACGGAGAGACGAACGAAGACATGGTCAGATATCAACAGAGCGAGCAACGGGAAACAGAAACCCAGCCCCAACCCTCCCTTTACCATGAAATATGGACCATGCCGACGAGGCAGTGGCAGATGGTGAGTTAACACAGACCGGCTCCGTTGTTAAAACCGTCGAGAAGCCCGTTCGAATGGCGAGTACTATTTTCGTCCGACAAAGAACGATCCCGATCATCCGAAGGCCTTGCCCGCCATTTCTAGAGGGTCATATCCATCAGAGCAGATTCAGTAGACTTTCGACAGAGATGGGCAGCGACTCAAGCGCCCACGCCGGTTCCCGACCCAACATTTAAGTTCACCTGATAACCTGTTGTGTTACCATGACTGGTGCCTTGAGAGTAAATGACAATATTGCATGCCACAGCATGACATGGCAAATCCTCGCTTTGCGCAAAAGAAAAAACTGCAGATAGGAAACACGTTTGCTGCTGGATAAAGCCTTCCGCTACTATCGTGGAGTCGGGAATTGCAGACCAAAAATAATTGAACTCGAGAAGGTGACTTTGATCTGTCGATTATCATGATGGTGACGATTGAGTGGGAACCTTGGAAAGAGGCGTAGCCGCAACTCGCTTCATGTTCGGTGCCAACAACTCAAAATATACTACACATCGCATTGCATTCGCACTATCAGAGGCAAAGTCTTGTCATGCAAAAAATATGAATAAAAGTCCGAGCGTTATGCTGATAGAGTGAGAGAGCAGAAGACAAGGCAAGAAACGAGGGCGCGCACGAGTACGTGTACTGACATGTACGTATAGCGAGTGGGTAGCAGTCTCTGGGTGAGTGTAATTAAAAAAAAGCAACGAAAGTCCATCCAATGCAAAGAGGAAAAAGAGACGCGGGCATACGTATCGGTAAAACGACTGACCATCCAAGAAAGAGGATACGATAAAAGAGAGTGAAAAAAACGTCAGCATCCAGAAGACGACTCTCCTCGGTAACTTGTATGCTAGATCCAACCAGGTCCATTCTAGACGTTCATCCCTACCTCGAGAAAAAGGAAGGGCCCTCAGGAATGGCTGAGGAGCACCCTATCGATCGCAGCGTTGATCGTCGCTTTCCTCGCCGTAAGGTCCATCCTGAACCGCTCCTCAAGCACCCTTCTAATCTCCCGCTTCGTCACCGTGTTCAAATCTGCCGTCCTCAAAACCTCCTCGACACTCCGCTCTAGTTCTGCATCGCTCGGCCCATCTGCGCCAGGATCAGCGAGCGGACTCTGCACAGTGGGCAAGTCAAAGTAGTTGGTTGGCGGTCGCGAGCCCATCGACTGTGAGGAGTACAACATGCCCGCATCGCTCAAGGGGCGGAATTGCGACATTGGGGTGGCGCGGCCAGATTGGTATCCTGCGGGAGGTAGTATGCCGAATTGTTGCGATGGTGCAGGGGATTGGCTGCGAGGCTCGTAGAATGTCTCATGCCCGTACAGTGATGTAGTCCGCGACTCGGCATAGCCTTCCTTGAACTGGTGGCCAGGAGGAACCCAGGAACCGATCGAGTGGTTGGACTCCTTATCCCACAGCTCGTTCTCGTAATCGTTCCAAGTCTTGAGAGGAATCGCGCGGGGATCAAATTTACCTTCGTCCTGTCGAGCCCCCGCATTAGTATCCACCCAGACCTAAACGAGCCCAACGTACATGCACGATAAGCTTCTTGCCAGACTCTCCCAGTACGATACGTGTCGCACCCCACGAGAAGTCGTCCATGCGCCAGAAGGAGTAGATCGGAAGCAGGAACGAGAAGATGGGGATGGCGAGAAGGTAAAAAACCATCCATCCAACCATGTCCCATTTGCGTCGAAGGATAAACACGAGAGCTTGAAGACCATACACCGCACCAATCATGACGAGCGAGATGACGGGAACAGTCTTTCCCTCGCCAGCAACCGAAATGACCAAGTAAACGATCTGTGCCGAGAGATGCATGAGCACCACAGATGGAACGAAAGCAATGGACCCACATAAGCCACAGTGTCAGGTTGGATTAACATCGACACCAAATCCATCATGACGACAAATCTCATGGAGAAACAGCAGAAACCACAAAGCTGATCCAGGAACATCAACTCTCCCAAGTTGTGGATGGTCGAGTTGATCCAGCGACGTTGTTGCAAAAGGAGAATTTTGTAGTCGTCAGGTGTGACCACGTACACATGGGCATCTCGGACGAACTGCGTCTTGTGCATTGGGAAGTGTTTCAGTAGCAGGGTTGTCAGATAACGATCCTCTCTGAGGTGTAGCAGATTCTTCATGTGCAATGTGTCCATGTGATTCTGAGAGTAATCTGAAATCATTTGGTTTGAAATCAACAGAGGCTTGTGCGTGTCGGAAGTACGGAGATGGAAAAGCGTAAAACAACCAGGCAAACAAGTGACCAAACCAAAGAGGGACTCGAATGTCTTGGCCATGTGGTGCAAGAGGAAGTACTCGTAGACCTGCATCATTGTGATGATGGACTGCTTGGCATTGGCAAGCATCGTCTCACCACATACACCGAGTACCTTCTTGTCGTGAACCATGCTGCAAAAGATGAGGGCAGAAATTAACAAGGGTTGGTATGATAGCATAGAATGCCACATACACGGAGATCAATTGGTTCAAAGAATATGGATCGACTGTGGTATCAGCATCAATCGTAAACAAGTATTCATAAAATGTTGGGTTGACACCAATAATGTTCTTGATCTGGTGATATATCTCCAGCTCGAGAGGGTTCATCTGCGAATTGAAGTGGACCTGTTCGACATATTAGCTATGCTTTTCTTGCACTCGCGAACAAACATACCGTGTTCAAGAGGTGCATGATAACCATTTGAGAGTCTCGCTTTCCTCGGTTGCCAGGGCATGATCTCTCCATTGGCTTACTGACCTTGACGACTACGAGATAAGGCACGACATGACCAGCACACTCGTACAATCCAGAGTATACTTTGCCCATGTTGTGTTGTCAAGCACCCTCGCCCAACGAGACGAAGCTCAACGGTTCAGGATCGAGATTAGAATCCACACCAAGGATGTCAAGGACAATACGGGGGGTAGGTCGGTCATTGCCGGAACCAACAATGTTGCCATCACAGACAACCAGAATCAATTTACGCTTGTCATCGTACTTCAGCTAGGCAAGCGAGTCAATGGTACGATGTAACAAAGTTTCTCCTTCCGTGTAACAAGGGACCTGGCAAATGACGAGCTTGTCATGATCCTCTGGTGCTTGCAATCAACCCCTGTTTTTCCACGTTTTGGAACATATTCCTAGAAGGCATGTATGAATCGGAACCATGATTGGAGTTGGTCTCTTCCTGGTCGGATGTTAGTCAGCTTCAGTTGTTGTTGAAATCATCTGAGTGGAATAATTTATGATTGTTAAGAACACAAGCACTAGTCTCCAGTATGGAATCCTATCTAGCCGCTGGGAATGGCCTCAAGTAGGTCTCGCACAATGATGTTGAAGTGCGGAGGGAAGTCTCGTAGAAGGACACTGCCGACTATGGAAGAGGGTCTCACTCAGACAGGGCCGAGTGGTACTAGAAACTAGGCTGTATAGTGTAGAACTAGATGGGGAATACAGGTGCAGGCAGCTAGGTATATATAGGGATGAGCGGGGTATGAAATGGGAGCGAAAGATCCCATTTTGGGAGGTGCTGTCCGTCCATGACAAGTCGAGAAAGGTTACATAACCACGATGAAAAGAGAATGGACCAAGATGAAAAGAGATGGACGCAGCCTAAGAAGTCAGAAAGGAAATATGGCTGTGCCTCCACGACCGAAAGAAGATGGACCATACCGCTTTGGGAATGGACCTATACAAAAAGAGAATGGACGTTAACATAATAGGGAATGGGCTGCGTGTATGGTTCCATACGCTGTCTAGAAAGGAAATGGTGGAAACTGAATGAAGTCTGGAAAACGAAAGGGTTCGTCGTTGGCATCTATAAGGTTGGGAGTGGATAGGGGTAATGTGGATGGGGTGAACGAAGGGAAAATTGTAACATTACCCCCTTCGTACTCCTGAGGTACCACCTCAGAATGTCCCAGAACTTCCACTATCATCACTATCTCCTCCGGAGAGAAGTCCAGTAGGGGTGAACCATCTGGAAGGAGCAGTGAAGGGATGAGTCTGTCCAGGTTCGTCACACTCGTAGAGGGAGTGGCCGATGGTACTGCAGTTAGGGCAGCATCACATAGGGCAACAGCGCTGAGCATATCCAGGGGAGAAGACCTCACAGAGAGGGCATCTGTACTGGGGGCAGTTGGGACGGATGTGGTCGGTGGAGTCACAAGTGTAACAAAGCTGTCCTCGTTGTTGGCGTTGGCAATGACGTCGAGGAGGTGGGACAGGGAGTCTGTTGGGAAGGGGAGTCGAGGGGATGGGTGTGCTAGGGGTAACCGGGGAGGTCATTCCAGTATGAGGACTAGAAGACCTTCTGTCACCGATAGTTCCCATAAGGGGTCCATCGTTGCGAGATCCAGCACCAAAAACAAAGATGGCGGCGTGTTGCTGGCGAAGGGGGTGAGCCTGTGCGTCAGCGGGTGGAGTGGGAGGGGGAGAAGATGGGGTGGTCCGAGTTCCAGGGGTTTCAGGAGGTCCTGGAGTGGAGGGGACGGTGGTCGAAACCGGAGATACCGGCCATCTGGTCCCCTGGGGCGGTGAAAGGAAGATGAGGGGGATGGCTCGATGGAGAAGATCCTCTGGTAGTTGGATAATGAGGTTGAGGATCCCCGCTGAGTGGAGTGTGTCGAGGACGATATTCCGCATCTTGAAGAGTGCTGCGACCTCCTTGGATAAGGGGTTGGGGCTCTCTGCAATCTTTCCTCTAGCGATGGCGTAATACCGGTAGAGGGTGATGAGTTGATGGATATACGAGGCATGCAGGTAGGTGGGAAGTCCCTCGAGGGCAAGGACACACGAGGGTTTTTCGATGAATTTAGTGATAAAGGTCCTTCGGTTGGCAGCTGGGAGGTGTTGGAGGAGGACAAGGAGGTCGTAGGAGTAGAACATGTTGGGTGAGGTTCAAATAGGTGGGGGGTCATCTTTAAAAGGAGCCCGGATTGAAACTTAGTCCTTGATGAAAAGGTCAAAGTCCAGGGCGAAAATGGATGGTTATTACAAAACAGGGTGGGAAACTAGTCCCATCCCCATAAAAGGAACGCGTGGGTTAGGCCCCCACATCGTCCATCAAGTCTTCTTCGGCTAGCTGTGCCTGTTCCTCGGGACCTCGGTCCCGAGGATCCCAGGATTGGGCTCCTCCCCAGGCATTAGTCACATCAAATTTGTACATAGAAGTCCGATAGGACTGGGGGCAGACGAGTGCCCACTTAAATCAGATCCCGCCAATCGCCATAATGGAGACGATGGGGCGATTAAGCGAATGAAATGTACAAAAAAGTACGTAGGTGATGGTGAGGGTGAGAATGGTAATGAGGTTGGCGCGACCCAGAGAGATGGAGAAGGAGAGCTGCATAATGGTTTGGATGGTGGTGAGTGAAGAGAAAGGGCTCAGTTGGGGAAATCAGAAGGGAAGTGAGCCTTATAAGCCGTGAGGGTGGTCCGTGTGTGCGTTATGTTGGCTTCAGGTTCCCAGGTGTTTTCAGCCGAAGAGTAACCCTTCCATGAGATAAGGAATTGTCGGCAGCGGGCAGTTCCTCAGTGGGTGAGGATTTGATCAATTTCATACTCCTCTTCTCCAGCGATCAGATCAGGAGGAGGGTTAAGGAAATTGGGGCTGTGTTCCACAGTTTCTCTATAAGGAGAAAGAAGAGAAGCATGGAAGACATTGTGTATCTTCCACATTGGGGGAAGTTTTAGCCAGTAGGCAGTGCGGGAGATCACTTGAGTTATCTCAAAGGGACCTAGCTGCTTTTGGGCGAGCTTCTTTGATGGAAGCCACAATCGGAGGTTCTTGGATTCCAGCCAAACCTTATTGCCTAGTTTCCAGGGCTTAAAGTTGGAGGAAATATGTTCCCTCATGAGCTGTTGGGCTTGCTTGTGAGCGGCGTGAGCTTCTTTCCGAGCCTCGTCAAGGGAGTGAAGCCGTTGTTTGAGGGTAGAGAGGAAGGTTTTTCTGAGCAGGGGATAGGCATGGGGTTCATAGCCCATCATAAGAGAGAACGGGGTCTGTTTAGTAACTGAGTGGACTGCGGAATTATGGGAGAATTCTGCAGTCGGAAGGAGGGATTTCCATTTGGAGGGGTTCCCTGTGTAGAATATGCGGAGGTAGGTTTCAAGTTCCTGATTGACGCGCTCGGTTTCTCTGTCGGTCTGTGGGTGGTAGGTGGTGGAGAGGGCGAGGTCGTATTGCAGAAGACGGGAGAGTTCTCTAGCAAAGGCAGAGGCAAATTGTGGTCCTCGGTTGGAGATGAGTTTGTCATGGAGGCTGAAGTGGGGGAAGACTTGTTCGAAAAAGAGTGATGCTATGCCTGCGGCGTCGATCATTTTATGGCAGGGGAGGAAAACCCCTTTGTAAGACCATGGTCTACCACAACCATGACAGAGTCAAAGCTGTTGGAGACTGGAAGGTCAGTGATCAGGTTGACAGAAAGGTGTTGGAAAGGACGAGTGGTGGCGACAGGAAGAGGGGTTAAACTGGGGGCGGTGGGATGTGTGTTCGCCTTGTGAGATTGACAAACAGTGCAACCAGCGATGAACCGACGAAGGAAAGAAGTGAGGCCCGGCCACCAGTAATTGTGCTGGATGCGGTGGACCGTGCGGAAGTAACCCTCATGACCCCCAGCAGGGGAGACATGGAGAGAGGAGACGAGATCATGGCGAGCGGGCTCTGGGATGTAGAGGTGACCCTTAAAATAAAGGCGGCCATCCAGGAAGGTCCAATCAGCTTTACTAGTGCAGGGGAGGAACAGGGCCTCTGACATAAGGGCGGCAAGGGCATTGACGACCAAGGGGTTGGAAGGGGTAGAATCAGTGATTTTATTGGCTAATTCGGTGTCGAGGGCGTGGACAAAAGCATCATGGGGGAGCAGTGTTACTTCTGCATTGTCCGAGGTGGTATCCACCTCAGCCATCTGTGAGAGCGCATCCACAGGGCCCATCTGAGAGCCAGGACAATAGTCCCAGCGAAGGTCAAAATCTTGGATGAAGAGCATCCAGCAGGCCTGGCAACGAGAGAGTTTATGAGGGGCCTTGAAGTAAGTGAGATTCTTGTGGTTGGTAAGAATCATCACAGGATGGTAGGTGCCAGTGAGGTAATGACGCCATTCCTCAAGAGCAAGTATCACGGCTAGGAGTTCGCGATTGTAGATATCATAGTTCCGCTCGGCGGAACCAAAAGTATGGGAGTAGTAGACGCACGGGTGAAGGTTGCCATTGGAATCCTTTTGCATGAGGATGGCCCCTGCCGCAAAGAGGGAGGCGTCGGTCATGACGAAAAAGGGGTGTTGGATATCTGGGAAATGAAGGACAGGCTTCCGGAGGAAACATTTCTGGAGACGGCAGAAGGCAGTCTCTTGGGCAAGGCCCCATTCCCATGCAACACTTTTGCCAGTGAGAGCATTGAGGGGACGAGCGATGGTTGCAAAGTCCAGAATGAACTTGTGATAGAAGTTGCAGAAGCCCAGGAAGGAGCAAACTGCTTTGACGTTGAGCAGGGGAGCCCAATCACGAATGGCGGCCAGTTTGACTGGGTCCATAGTGACCTCCCCTGCACGAATGATCATCCTGAGGTATTCCACCTCACGGACGCCGAAGAAACACTTGGAAAGTTTGAGCCCTAACCCGTGCTCCTGGAGTCACTCTAGAACCAGTTTGGTGCAGGCTTCGTCAGTGGCGAGGTCACAGGAATGGATCAAGAGGTCGTCCATGTAGATAACCAGCCATCCTTCAGCGATGTAATCCCCAAAGATGTGGTCCATGAGGGCCTGGAAAGTGGGAGGGGAGTTGCACATGCCGAAGAACATGACGTTGGGCTCAAAGAGACCGAATGGAGTAATGAACGCAGCCTTCCATTGGTCAGCTTCAGTGATGAGGACATTATTATATCCCCATCGGATATCCATCTTGGTAAAGATGGAAGATCCCTTAAGTTTATCCATCAAATCGGAGATGAGGGGGAGGGGGTAGGCGTTCTTGACGGTGTGAGAGTTAAGATAACGATAGTCCTGGCAGGGGCTGTCATATCCCAGATTTTCGTTAAGTCCAACTCCGGGTTTCCAAATAGACTCCGAGCGTATTCCAACCTATTTCTCCTTTCTCGCTTTCCGGACTTGTTCTCCACTTTCCTCCGGTTTTGACTCTGTTCCTATTATTCATCTTGTATGACACTCATCATTGCTAATAAGCTTCAAGTCTGTGTCTCGCTTAGTAGCACAGCTCCGGGCATACTTACCTCCGTCACAGC
>JBBPOF010000153.1:0-24281 GCA_038091315.1 Porphyrellus cyaneotinctus | reverse complement strand
TATAAGTCCTGCGCCGACGACCTCATCCCTCCGTCTACCTCCGACCTTCCGTCGTACCTCCGGTACACCTCCGACCCCAACCTCTGACCTTTGCGCTCGCGCACCTCCGGACTTCATCGGACTCATCCGGAAGAACCGGACTTAACAGGGGCGGAGGGTGCCATCCTTCTTTGGGACGAAGAAGAACGGGCTGGCCTGTGGAGATTTGGAGGGACGGATTTTACCATCCTTGAGATGTTCATTGATGAACACCTTACATGCCTCGATCTCCTTTGGATTGAGTGGATAGGCTTTGGCACGCTTGGGGATGAAGTCCTTGTCCAACTCGATTGTGTGGTCGAATGTCTGAGAAGGAGGGAGTTGTCCGTCGGGGGGTTTCTGGAAAACGTCGGTGAATTCTGAGAATTGTGGAGGTAATACATACCTCCTCCTTGGGCTGTTCCTTTTGAGCGAGCTCAGTGGACAGTGTGGTTTTCCGAATCCATTCGGAAGAATTCCATTCTATTCGTTTCCGGAGAAGCTTGCAAAGTTTCTCAGAGGGGTCGTCGTTGAGGTAGCAAATCAGGTATCATTGCCTGAGTGCTTCCAGGTCGTCATGTTGGAGGGTCGGAAGTTTGTTGGGGATTCTGATAGCTCCAGTTGCCCAGTTGATAATCGGGTTGACCTCCTGTAACCAGGGGAGGCCAAGGATTACATTTTGTGAGCCACAGTTAATTATGTACCATGAAAGTCTGGGTCATTTCTGCCCCAGAGATTCGGATTGTGAGCCGGACTTCATGTTGTATGAGACTGCTCATGTTGGAAGTGCCGTCCATGTTATGTGCCTTGAGAGGGCGAGCCATACGTGTCTTTGGCCACTTCATGCGTTTGACAAGGTCGCGGTCAACGAAGCATCCAGTAGCACCGCTGTCGAGAAGAGCAGTAGTGTCGACGATTTTTCCTGTAGGTCCAACAAAGGCAGATAGAGGGATTTGAATCGATCTAGCATTTTTGTCAGATACTATTACAGGAGCAATTGTATGGGAAGGCAGTGACATTGAGGCACTCCTTCCTTCTAAAAATCCGATTGAGATTCTCCCACAGAGGTGGAGGGGATCTCTTCCTTTCCTACATAGTTGATGTGTTTGCCCTGCTTGTCCAGATCCTTGTTGAAGCAAATCTTCAAGGTTCTGAGAGCATGGGCGTGGTCAATATTCAGGGTACGGAGGTATTCCTGAATTGGATCCTCCTTGGCCGGATGAGGAGGAGGAGGAGACTCGGAGGTCTCTGTGGCACAAATGTTTTGGGTACGGGGTGGAGTGTTATGAGGTCGGGGAGGGGTGTTTCCTCGGTTCTGGGGGTGGTTCCGAGTACTACACCCGACCTTATGGCAAATGAAGCATTTGTTGCTTCGCATGTGTTTGGCGCAGGCAGCAGGGGTGAGGTAGACACTGTCAACGTCCATGGCCATGGGATCTCGGGTTCGAGGGGATGAAGAGGAGGAAGTGGAGGGGATGTATGGCCCTCCCTTCCGAAGGGATTTCAACCTATTGGCAGCGTCAAAGAATTGACCCGCCTTGTCAAGCCAAGCGGAAACCATAGAGGGTTCATCCGGCAAGGCCATCATGTTCCATGCCAGTGACTCAGTTACTGCGCATTTGGCCAGGTCCTTGAGGATATCCTGGTCCAAGACACCCAATCTTCCTGCTTCGAGCTCGAAAGCTGAGTGGAAGGCATGGAAGTCACCTGAAAAGGGCTTTCCCTCCATGCGAATATCATGCAAGGCCATCCTGGCCCTCACGGTGGTGTCTTTTGGCACGAAGACGCGCTTAAAGTGCTCCAGCAACTTTTCCAGCATCTTGTGCGCTGACTCGATACTCAGATCGGCCAGCTTCATTAGCCATCCCTCAGAGAAGGCTACACCCCGCCCCTTGCTCATTTTGTTGAGGAAGGTTATGGCGGCGGCGTCATTGGAGTAGTAGGCTGTATTCATAGTGAAGTACGCCTTCATAGCTAGGAGCCAGTGATTAGTGTCCTCAGCTTTCCCAGAGAAATCATCAGGTAGTCCAGCTTTAAGCTCGGACTGTTTGTCAGAAGTAGACATGATGGCGGGTACGGATGGGTAGAGGGGTGGGTCTACTTGGATGGGTTCATCGGAGTAAGGATAATCGTCGTCGTGGGGTGCCTGTACTGAAGGTAGAGGGTGGTACTCACGAAGAGACGCAGCAACCTCTCCTCGGGGAGTATGAGCATGGGAAGTGGCAGAGGATGACGTACTGGCAACAGCTACAAGTTCCGGGAAGGATCCGCCGGAAGGTTGGGAGGGGCTTGGTAAAGCTGAGAGATGTTGCAAGCAATCAGTTCTCGGTTCTTCTGTCGGATGATATTCCTCGTGCGAGGATGAAGAAGAAGGAGATCTGCTACGAGGTGTAGAGGTACCAGAAGGAGAGCTGGGAGCTTCCTCATCGGTGTCAGAGAAGTCGGCAGCGGAGAATCGACGAATGGTGATGGGTGGATGTCCTGTTGTGCAGTGGCAAGGACGTTGGTAGATCTAGTTCTTTTGTTAAGAATGCAAGCACTAGTCTCCAGTATGGAATCCTATCTAGCCGCTGGGAACAGCCTCAAGTAGGTCTCGCACAACGACGTCGAAGTGCGGAGGGAAGTCTCATAGAAGGACGCTGCCAACTACGGAAGAGGGTCTCACTCAGACGGGGCCGAGTGGTACTAGAAACTAGGCTGTATAGTGTAGAACTAGATGGGGAATACAGGTGCAGGCAGCTAGGTATATATAGGGATGAGTGGGGTATGAAATGGGAGTGAGAGATCCCATTTTGGGAGGTGCTGTCCGTCCACAATGAGTCGAGAAAGGTTACATAACCACGACGAAAAGAGAATGGACCAAGACGAAAAGAGATGGATGCAGCCTAAGAAGTCAGAAAGGAAATATGGCTGCACCTCCACGACCGAAAGAAGATGGACCATACCGCTTTGGGAATGGACCTATACAAAAAGAGAATGGACGTTAACATAATAGGGAATGGGCCGTGTGTACAGTTCCATATGCCATCTAGAAAGGAAACGGTGGAAACTGAATCAAACCCCCGACGGCCCAAGAACTCATCAAGACCAAGTCCATGGCAGTCAACTATATCATCTCTGATACGCTCCTTTCTGCCCTGAATGAATCATTCTGGGCATATACCCTACTGTTCGTGGATCCTTTGATAGGCATACGATTGTGTGAGATGTATTGGCTTGCAGCTGCGCAGAAAGCAAACATCGTCATTTTGGGACATGGTCCTCTGAGTGCACCCAGTTCAACATATGCCAGGAACTGGTCATTCTTGCGTCACGTCCCGGATTACATGGATCTGTCTAGCGCCACCGTTGCCAAGGCAAGCAGATGTGGTGATGGGTGCAAAACTCGTGATATGGACAAGGAAACAGTTTCTTCTCTGCACATTCCCGGTGTCAAAGAAGCAGTAGCTTCTGCCTCTGCATCACAGAGGCGGTACTGTTTCTGTTCCTCTACTGATCAAGGGCATGGAATGCTGCATGAGACAAGATTTGGATTGCGAGTAAAACAATGAGTAGGAACTCGAAAATTACCTTGTACTGCCTGAAAATTGTGACATGTTGCTTGGACAGCCCTGATGGACTTGAGAGCCAACTTGAGTTGTTCAAAGTGATTGGCATCATTATCACGGACACCATTAGTGTGGCACCAATGCACTGGCCTAGATGTTGGTACCAGGTCAAGGTGAAGATGTTGACACCAATTTGCAAGGATTGTGTTGATTACTAAGCCTCATGCCGTCGAACAGTCCTGGTAACCATTGGGCACCTTGCTTGGACTTATGCCTCCTCTACAAGAATACTTGCCTCAATTTCCTCCGAGACATTCTGCTCCATGGCCTGCCAACTTCCTCACCGCCCATGATGCAATATCAAACATTTACCGACATGCAGTCCAGGTGTTAGATCAAGAAGACGCTGATCCTCTTCAACTTGCCTTTCATCACAATGCAATTACTCATGAAGCCATGCCGCTTCTTGAAGCCATAGAAAGTGACCCTGCAAGTTTGGAATTGGCTGGTTGGCTTGAAAACGCTTCCACACTGCTTGGAAGGCTATGGTCAGGGCTATCAAAGTATCATGAAAACATGCAGGATCAGTATGGCTATGCGATTATCATGCTAAAGATTGTTGACATACTTGCTGGTACAGTCAGGAAAGTAATATTCAGGTCATAAACCCGGTCACAGTCATTCACACTGGCAAGCAAGGTCGACCTCGGAAAGAGATCAATCACGACTTTCTGCAAGAGGCTTTCTCTGATTCCCATCAGATTAAGTTCACCGAACTTGCTGATATGCTAGGAATTCACAGGAATACTCTGTGGCTACACATGAAGCATCATGGGATAGGCCGTCAATACTCATAGCTCAGCAATGCCGACCTAGATGTTTTGATCACTTATTTCAAGACGAAATGCCCAGATTCAGGAATTCGGTATATTGTTGGCTTTTTGCGAAGATATGGAATACGAGTACAGTATCGACAGATAGCACAAGCACTTCGCAGAGTAGATCGTCTTGGCCAGGTAATACGCGACTGTCGGGTTAAGCGCAGACGAAAATATCACGTCAAACATCCAAATGCCTTGTGGCATCTTGATGGCCATCACAAACTCATATGCTGGGGTATCGTCATTCATGGAATGATTGATGGGTATTGCCACACAGTCAGTTTCATTTTTAATCATTCTTTGTGCCTGCAACTGATTTCAAGACGGGCCTGCCATCCACAAGGTAACTGCTTTGCAGGCAAGCAACAACAACCGTGCTATCACTGTACTGGATTTGTTCAAGCAAGCAATAGATGAATATGGGATGCCGTCGCGTGTAAGAGGAGACCGGGGAGGTGAAAATATTGATGTTGCAACATATGTAATAATGTGGAATGGACCACACCGTGCATCGTTCATGTGGGGCTCGTAAGTAGAGCTACTTCATTATTTAGTATGTTTTAATGTGATCTTCTTAGCTCTACACAGAACACACGCATCAAATGACTCTGGATTGAGATTGGTACTCAATTTGCACGTCGTTGGCAGGCTTTCTTTATGCAACTCGAGAACCTGCATCAACTAGATCCACGAAAACCATGTCAGCTTTGGTTATTACATGTACTTTTTTTAGGTGATATCAATCAAGACTGTCACGATTTCCAGGAAGAATGGAATTGTCACCCGATCAGTGGTCCAGATACAAACAATAAAAGTCCAAAAGTAAGTGCTACAGTGTTCACCCTGTTGTATTGACCTCACCTGTATGGTTCATTTCAAGGATATGCGTTTTTTAGGACAAACATGCTTCGGGGTCTATCGCAACGATTGTGAAGGAACTCACCCTGACGTAATTGAGCAACACTATGGTGCTGACCACATTCACATATCACAGCCACCATATCAGACTGGAGCCGGCCATGCTGAAGATGAAGACACAGAAAACGAGGAGTTAGATGGCAGCCTGGGTATTGAAGATGCTCAAATTGCAGGTTGTGTTGCTGATCAACAGCGCCAATATATCCAATGTTCCATGAGTTGGTCACCAAGGATATCACACCTCACGGTTTCGGTCTAACTCCACAGGAGTGGGAAGATCATTACCCCATTTATGAGACAATACAAGTAGGTCGCCATGGCACTAAAGATATTAATGTGTCATTGGGACACATAGTATGGTATAACCGGGCATGCCTCTGGATCCAGGCATTGGTAGCGATGACCTACATTTTGGAGGGGCTAGACAATTAGGTATTCATAAAATTTATTTAGTCAATTTTTGACAGTATATAAAGACAATTTTCCGGCCATTCCTATCGCCAACTCTCTGATTCTCTTGCCTCTGCCTCCCTTGCTTGGATACCACGCCCATTACCACCACCAGTGTGCAGGACAGCTGGCCTGCTCACAGGCACGTCAGACCCCATGCATTCATCACAGCAAGAATCCCACTCTCGTCCTATTCACAAAGCCCCTTGACCTGGCAACATTTTTAGATACAGGGAACTCGATGGCTATGATTCTGACAACAATCAGCCTGAGGGTCCAGGTATCACTAATCAGACTCTTGATGATAGCGAACCTGAACCTCCACCATCCACTCAGCCATCCTCTCAGCATGTGATGGATATCTTCCAACGGATCACAGGAGGCTCAGGGTCACAAGTGAGGTCACAGTCGGTGGCAGTCGCTAGTAACAAAGCAATTGGGACATTTTCAAGTGGTGAGAAGACAGCTCAGTATCAGAAGCTGGCGCATGGCCCCACAGTCCTTGGAAAGGTACCTGACTTCTTCTACCACCGTCATGGTAGTATTATGCTCAACCTTGATTTTACTCAGGGACATGGAGCAAATGGTGTCCAGCCACAGCCATGATCGCGATCGTTTCAGCCTTCGTCCACAAGTGGCTCATCAAGGCAGGTTTTTTGTGTTGGTGCCGTCGGAATGCTCCTCTCTGGGGTTAATGTAAGTTTCAGTCAACTTCACTTGCATTGAGATGAGCCGAAACACTAACAATTAAAATACCAATACTGCAGGCAGAAGGCACACCAAGAGTCTGGAAGATCCCTACCTCTTCTGCTGAGCTGGAAAATTTGATGAACCGTGGATGCTATCTAGGTGAAGTAGCGCCAATCAACAGGGCAATGACCAAAGAGAACATCCAAGAGTTGGTGGCAAAATGGTTTCCGAAGGTCTTTGAGTACATTCAACGCCAGGGATATGATAAGTGCTATGACGAGTCAGGGCAATTACTCCCATGGTTTCGACTTCTGTCACAGTCCAGAACAGCTGTCGGCGTGGCTGAGACAGATTTTCCAACAGGCGAACACCTTTATCAACACAAAGGTCGTGCTAGAATATGTACTGTGGACAGTCGACTCTGGTTTGGTACATCAGTCATCCAATGCTTGTGAAAAGTCCAAATGTTAATCGCAATTCAACCAGTTACTAGGAACCATGTGCCTGATGATGTCTACGAATCATGGAACACCCAACCACTTATTGCTGGCTCAGATTCAGACTTCGATGAAGAACGCGATGAAGTGATGATGGACAACTGCTTTGAGCCCAATGAAGGCATCGGTGACAGGCTCTCTAGCGAGTTCATCGCCCTTGAGCTTGATGAACCATCTCCACATCAACGCATTGATATGAAGGGTAAGAAGAAGGCAGTTGACGTCAGCAGGTCCATTGAAACTGGTGAGCCCAAGTAACTTACTGTACCAAGCCATTCGTACTGAGATTGCTACAGGAAAGAGGTGTCGTGGTATTGACTCGCTGGGTGCCTCGCCCCCCAGTGATGTGCAAGTCACTATCAAGAAGATCAAAGCTGGTGAGTCGAGCATTATCTCAGTACTTGTGCTTATGTTCTAAATACTTTTTTAGCCTCTTCGCAGGCTATTCCCATCTTTTTCAACTCGCCTGCTTTACAGTGTAATGTTGCCGGTCCATCTACAACCAGACTGTGTAAGTTTCGAGTCCCTGCTGCTTTACACTCGTGAGAAATTAATTTTTTATAGCTTCTCAGCAATTGAGTCATGATGGGACACCAGCACTACTATTGCGGGTATCCCCCACGCCCACAATTGTTGCTGTCAGTGAGGATGACATTTGGCTCCATCAGCGCCCTTCTCTGGATGACCCTGATGTGTCCCCAATGATAAACCCTTGGGACAAAAGGTATTCTATCAAGACTTTAGTCGACCTCAACAGGCACATCTGAAATCTGGTATCATTCATTTTCGTGTCTTCATGATGTGTTTACTGTCATTTTCCACCCTCGCTTTATACTCATCCATTAATCACTGAGATGTTGGTAGTCATGATGTGCTTATGGTTCTCTGAATCTCGTTACATCTGATTTAATGTCTTCATGTTTACTGACATTTTCCGTCCCTCATTTTCTATCCATTCCTTAATGACTGAGATGTCTGCAGTCGTGATGTGCTTTATGGTTCTATATGTTCTATATGATACATATGGGACAATCATCACTTTTTGCCGAGTCAGTGTTTCATTGTCCTCATCACCCTCCATGTCATCGGAGAGGGCACAGGAGAGGGCGAGGGGAAGAGCACGAAGGGCGAGTGCATAGCATCACGATGTCGTGTTGTGCATCGTCGTCCTCATTGCCTTCACCGTCGTAGTGTGACCTGTCAAGGGTATGAACAAAACAATGACATTGACCGATCAGGGTGTCCTTTTCGACGAAGGTCAAGTGCTTCTCGGTCGAGGACAATGACCTCGTTGAGGTCTTGCATTGACCCGAGCTGATTGTACCAAGTGGAGAGACAATTTGCAAGGTTGTTCAATGACGTTGACTGATCAGGGTGTCCTTTCAGATGAAGGTCAAGAGCTTCTCAGCCAAGGACAATGGCCTCGTTGAGGTCTTGCATCGACCCAAGCTGGTTGTACAGAGTGGAGAGACAATTTGCGAGGTTGTTCAATGACATTGACCGATCAGGATGTCAATGACCATGGCCGCTTGCATACAAACACAAACACAAACGCATTGCGTTCACATTCACATTTGTAGGCAAACGGCCCAGGGAGATTCGTGTGGAAGAACAAGGTTGGTAAGGACAAGGCAAGGGCGAGGCAATGCCGTCATCATCGCGTCATCGTCGTTGCAAAGAGGGGAGGGTGAGCAAGGACAAGGGTCGTCCGCCACCATCGTCGTCGTCACGGTTCTCAGTGTAGGGACAGGAGTGCGCAAGGGCGTCGTAGTGGTCATCATATGTGAAGGAGGGTGAAGGCGAGGGCATCAGCATTGTCGTTGCGGTCGTCATGTGTAGAGGAGTGCGAGGATGGCACTAGCATGATGAGGGACTTAATGTTTGCAGGCGGTCTGTCACGTGTGATCACGTGATGTTGAATGTTTTTGTACTACGACGACCACTCATCCTCTCACCTCAACTGTGTCATTCCAAGCACAACCACTCCTCTCCCACTCCAGTCGCATCCTCTCAAGATCAGTGGCTCGTCCACCACCTCCATTGTGTTCCCCTGAGTGCAACTGCTTGCCGCCAGCCTCAACCACATGTCCTTTCAAGCCGAATGATGTCTGACTACAACCATGTTTTTTCGAGCCCGAACGCTTGTCCTCCCACCTCAACCACATGGTGTTGAGCGCAACTGCTTGTCCCTCATCTCCAACGCGTTGTTTCGAATCTGACCACTCGCTGCCCTCCCTGTTGGTATTGTTTCGAGTGCCACTGCTCATCCCCTGACTGTGCTGAGCCTTTCTGTTCAACTAGGTTTGTAGATGGGCTTCGTGCTTGTGTCAAAGGTCATCAATCACCTCTGATGTGACATGTACTCCTGGTCGACTGTTGCCCAGGGCATGCTCCAGTTTTGGGAGATCAACCAGATGGAAAGAGAAATGTGTTGATGTCTTGAGTGGGAGCTCAACATTGATCATATTACCCTCAGCGAGTTCAAGGCGATAATTCACAAGTTTTATATAATGATTTGTCTGTAGCATTTGCCATAAGTTCATGTCCTATGACTTGTTGATATATGGTACACCACGAGTCCCAAAAAAATTTGTACACACAACTACTATGTACACCCGAGCATTAAATTGTGCTGATTTTTTGGGGGGAAAGCTGAAATTTGCAGCGCACGAGAATAAACCAGCAGCGTGCAAGGAGGAACGGGCAGCGTGCAAAAATAAACCAGTAGTGTGCAAGGAGGAACGAGCAGCGTGCAAGGAGGAACGAGCAGCGTGCAAGGAGGAACGGGCAGCATGCAAAAATAAACCAGCAGCACGCGAGGAATGGGCAGCGCGCCAGAACAAACGTGCGGCGCGCAACGCGGAGCGCGGTGTAAATAAATGTGCAAATGTGACGCCATATTTTCTCGAGTCGACGTCCCACACTTTGATGCTTCCGTCCTCTTCACTGCCAACGATCCTTGTTCCCTCCCGTGTCACAAAAATTTCGCATACCCTGTCCTCGTGCTCCAATGTCCCTTCTTCTTCCCCACTTTGCAGATTCCAAAGCTTCACGGATCCGCTGGATGCGTTGGATTAACAACTGACAAGGCGTCGTCCACTGGGGAGATACGCGACGGTACTAATGCCACAGTCCGAGTCAGGATACGCTGGGATTACCAGCTGCGGCCGAGAACTACCATCAGTAGACTGTTCTGGCACGATGGCTGACATGATGATGTCAAGGTATGTAGATGGTTGCAAGCTAGGTTTTGAACGACCGTGCGAGGTGAAAGGCTGGGAGGAACGCTCGACACGGCGTGGTTCTCTACAGCATATATAGGCAAAGGTGAGGCAGTGCGACGTATCTTTAGCTCCTGATGCTAAGCACTCTGCTGAGCGCAGTATAATCCAGCCTATGCTTGACTTGATTATCGCCTGGCAGGATCACCATGCCATTTGTGGACTTATCCTCAATGTGACGTCATCTTGGCCCGACAGGACGATGATGCATTTGGTAGAGATTTCAAGAGATGTCGGCGCAATAGATGTGTCGACGAGACTGCTTGGCATGTCTTAAGCGTGTTTGGAACCTGGTGTCAGTGACCGACACATGCGACCAGACAATGCATCAAAAGTGGAGGACGGACAAGGGTAATTGTGCCGGATGATGAAGGTAGTTTTGCAAGCTGACTCGGAAGCATTGAGAATAGAGAATCCTGATCCAGTAGTTGTTGAACCTCTGGTGGAGTGGAACGAAAAGCTGGGCCAAAGATACTAAGATATTTGAGATTCAGGTCGACCCGAGACCAGCGGTTTAGGTTGATAGTCAAATATTGTACGTCATTTCAATCAATGATGAAGAGAGGAGTGTCAAGTGGACACGGGAAATTTGACACCGTACACCTGTACTAGTTAGTACCAATGCCTCCGACTTCCTCGACCCTGCAATGTCTAGGAATCATCCACACTTCCTGATATCTTGGTCGTCATCGCGGAAGTAGGTATATCTGATCCTGAACAGTGGTGGATCAAGGTGTGCTATATTTCCTCGTAATGTACTGACAGCGTGCTTCCTCAATTTTGATGGAAGGGCTGTTGTGGTGGGCATCTTGTGACAACATAGTGGCAGAGCCCTCTCTTCTGACCACTTCGCATTCTAGACCTTACAGATCCGTCGTGGCAGTGGGTAATTGTTCAAATATTCATCGTGCATCAGTGAGATGTGCGGGGGTCGTGGTCTTACCGCCATGGCCAGGAATACCTGCTATGGGGAGGATTGTATTGCCTTGTTACTTAGTCTCCCAGACTTTATAGATATCCTGATCAATTGCGAGAGCGTTGCCCCCATTCACGTATCCAACAATCGAAACTACATAAATGCAGAATATAGATCAAATGTACATGGGTTCCTAGATCTCGTCCAGTTAATGGAACCACGGCAGCAAGGTAAACATTTTTGGATCGTGCCCGTGCAATGCATGCTATGTGTGCGTGAATTCCATCATCGAACAATGAGATATAGGGAAAAACGCACGTCTACATACGTCGCTTCTTGCGAGGATGTTCCACATTCATTTCATCCGAAATCTGGCTTGCTTGTCGCAGTGGACCGTTTCCTGTTCTCATCCTCTCGTCCAAATTTGAGGCCATGCTGATTGGTGTAGGTACCAAGGCGTCAGTCAGATTGTGTGAACTGAAAAAACTGTTGTCATGCCTTTGATCATTCTTGACGCTGAGAATCTGGGTGAGAGACGTATTCGATCTCCCAGGCACACCCTGGTCAAGAGACAACAATGGCTCGACAAGATCAGCCTGGCTTGCCCGTGGCTTGATCAACTCAGAGAGCGTAGGAGGGTGTGGGCAATGATTCAGGAACCGTCGAATGGTGGAAATTATCATTTCCGTAGTAGGTCTCTCTCCTATTGATGACCAACAATCTTGAATGAATTCCCAGTGCAAGTCATCCATTGCACGAGACTCCGGTCGGCCTGGCTTATGACCCTTCACCAACCGTAAAACAACGGCCATGTCATCACGGACCTCCGACCATGGTTGTTTTCCGGACAGCACCTACGAGGTTATCGGCATGGGCATGGCGTTTATGTCTATGTTACCTGCCTGGAGGGCGATGCAACCAAAAGAGTATATGTCACTCTTGATTGTCCTGTTAGACGGCTCTTCCGAGTCAACTTGCTCTGGTGCAATCCAGCGCAACGCACCGGGTCGCACAGTGGATCTTTGGAGATAGGTTAATGCTTCGGAGATGTTCCCCACCAGGGAGGCATAACCGAAATCGGTCAAGCGTGCAGTGAAATTTGCGTCGAGAAGTACATTGTTCTGGTCCTTCCAGTTAGAGAAAGAGGAGGCTAAGGATTCTTCGCTGACGCACAGAGTTTAAGTCACCATGAATGACCGAAAGAGAATGCACTGTAATGTGTTGCATCTTTTTCCTCGGTTCCGGTGGTGATAAACAAACAGCAACATACAGTAATGTAATCCGTTGGCAATGTCCAGCAGCTATTGAATACGTTAGAAGACATGAATATGGCAGTCGTTTTCAACTAACGCACAAGTTGAAGTCGGTGTCCCAAATACAGATGATCATCATGCTTTGCTATGTAATGGTGGAGGGGTTCATTGGGCATCCATAAGGAAACCAAGGACATTGCACCGTGCATTCCAAACCCGTACGCGATGCCAAGGAATGGTACGATATTCATGTGATCTAGTCTTCTCCAAATTCCGAGTTCTCGGTGGAGCATCTACGAGGGTACTTAGACTACATCCATGGGTTATGGATGAGGTACGTTACCCTGGTAGATCTGCTGTTCACATCTCCATCAATTGAGAACTTGAATCGGAATGCCTTTACTGCAACCTAGGGAGAGTGAGTTTCAGGATACCGCGAAAGGATTTGAATATTCGGACCTCTTTCTGTGGACCCCCGTCATGCTCACGGTACAAACACCGATATACATCACCAAAACCTCCTCCAGCGACATACCGATCATCGCGCTTGACGATATACGGTGTGAGATTTGGTGGAGGGGGGAAACTTTCGCTAAGAAGATTTAGTTTCATAGGTCATCGTGCTACATGCGTCGAAAAGACGCACTTGAAGTTGGATATGCGACACTGCCCTGAAAATTCCATCACTGTCGGGGTGATAACAGGGTTCGTTATCTGACAGAAGGAGGGAGCGGTGAGTACGAATGGTAATGTACATCAACGAGTGTCATTACCTGGGGCTCGACAAAGTGCAACCGAGGAGCCTGCCACAAATATATATTCCTACCCTCACCTGCCGATGCTACGAATTCACCAGAGGGGGAGAAGCAAACCGTATAGAGTGCGTATTCATGTTTTAGATATCCGATGGGATGACCAGAAGCTGCGTTCCAGAAACGAACTGTTTTATCCCAGGACGCGCTCGCAAGGATCGACCCGTCTGGGGAAAGGGAGAGAGACTGGATATGGTTGGTGTGACCTCTCCAAGGAAACCCGATTCGTTCTCCCGTGTGGGGGTTCCAGCAGCGAATCGTTGTATCACCCAAACAAGAGAAGAGTCTGATGCCATCGTGAGACCACAGCACACAATTGACATAGTTTGTATGACCCTCTAACGGACCAAGGGATGTGCTGCTCTTGAGGTCGTAGATGTGGATGTCGCCTCCAAAAGAACCATAAGCGAGTTTTTCCCCGTTGGGTGAGAAACACATGGACCAAACAGAGCCATTCAACTCGATCGAATTGACCTTCCTCCCCTCCATAGTGCACAAAAAAATGCACCCACTCCCGTCAACTGCAACGAGTCGATCATCTGGCGAGATGGCAATCGTGGGATATTCAAGAGAGATCTCGGGGTGAGTCCATTTGTTTATGCGTTTTCTCGATTCCACGCCCCACACATTGATGCTTCCATCCTCTTCACTGCTGATGATCCTTGTTCCGTCCCGGGTCACAACAATTTCGCATACCGTGTCCTCGTGCTCTAGTGTCCCTTCTTCTTCCTCACTTTCCAGATTCCAAATCTTCACGGATCCGTTGCCACAGCAGCTGACAAGGCGTCGACCATCAGGGAGATACGCGATGGTACCAACGCTACTGTAGGGATACATAGGGATCACCAGCTGTGGCCGAGAACTACCATCACCAGACTGTTCTGGCATGATGGCTGACATGATGGTGCCAGGATATGTAGGTGGTTGCAAGCTAGGTTTTGAACGACCGTGCGAGGGGGAAAGGCTTGGAGGAACGCTCGACACGGCGTGGTTCTCTACAGCATATACCTATAGGTAAAGGTGAGGCAGTGCAACGTATCTTCAGCGCCTATTGCTAAGCACTCTGCTGAGCGCAGTACAATCCAGCCTATGCTTGACTGCAATATCCAGGAACCAGTTACATCCATACTCTCTGATGTACGATATCTTGGTCGTTATAGCAGAAGCAGGTTTGTCCGATCCCGGACAGCGGTGGATCAAGGTTTCCTATAATTCTTCATTTTGTGATGTACTAACAACTTGCTTCTCCAGTGATTCTCAATTTTGATGGAAGGGCTGTTGTTGGTGGGCGTCTTGGAAACGGGAGATGTGACAATATAATGGCAGAGCACTCTCTTCTGACTACTTCGCAGATTCCAGACCTTCACGGATTCGTCATGAGAGTGGGTGATTATTCAAATATTCATCGTCCATCAACGAGATATGCAGGGTCGTGGGTCTTACCGCCATGGCCAGGAATATCTGCTATGGGGAGGACTGTATTGCCTCGTTGCCCACTCTCCCATATTTTATATATATCCTGATCATTTGCAAGCACGTTGCCTCCATTCGTGTATCCTACAATCGAAACTGCGTAAATGCAGAATATAGATCAAACGTACATGGATTATTCTCTCGTCCATAAAATGGAACCACGGCAGCAAGGTATCTGACATTTGTGGATCTTGCAAGTGCAATGCACACTATGTGTGCGTGAATTCCATCATCGAACAGCGAGATGTAGGGCGAAATGCACGTCTACATACGTCGCTTCTTGCGAGGATGTTCCACATTTGCTTCATCCCAAATCTGGCTTGCTTGTCGCTGTCGACCGTTTCCCGTCATCCTCTCGGCCAAAAGTGAGGCCATGCTGATTGGTGTAGGTACCAAGGCGTCGGTGAAACTGTGAACTGAAAGAACTGTTGTCATACCTTTGATCATTCTTGACGCTGACAACCTGGGTGAGAGACGTATTTGATCTCCCAGGCAGGTGAAGAGACAACGATGGCTCGACAAGATCAGCCTGGCTTGCCAGTGGCTTGATCAAGTAGGAGAGACTCAGGAACCGTCGAACGGTGAAAATTATCATTTCCGTAGTAGGTCTCTCTCCTATTGGTGACCAACAATCTTGAATGAATTCCCAGTGCAAGCCATCCATCACACGAGACTCCGGTCGGCCTGGCTTATGACCCTTTGCCAACCGTAAAACAACCGCCATGTCATCACGGACCTCCGACCATGGTGGTTTTCCGGACAACACCTACGAGAGTATCAGTATGAGAATGGTCTTTATGTCCATGTAACCTGCCTGGAGGGCGATGCAACCAAAGGAGTATATGTCACTCTTGATTGTCATGTTGGACGACTCTTCCGAGTCAACTTGCTCCGGTGCAATCCAGCGCAACGCACCAGGTCGCGCAGTGGATCTCTGGAGATAAGTCAGTGCTTCGGGAATGCTCCCCACCAATGAGGCGTAGCCGAAATCGGTCAAGCGTGCAGTGAAATTTGCGTCAAGAAGTACGTTGTTCTGGTCCTTCCAGTTAGAGAAAGAGGAGGCTAATGATTCTTCGCTGACGCACAGAGTTTAAGTCACCATGAATGACCGAAAGAGAATGCACTGTAATGTGTTGTATCTTTTTCCTCGGCTCCGAACAAACAGCAACATACAATAATGTAACCCGTTGGCAATGTCCAGCAACTATCAGATAAGTTAGAAGACATGAATTGCCAGACGTTTTCAACTAACACACAAGTTGAAGTCGGTGTCCCAAATCCAGACGATCATCATGCTTTGCTATGTAATGGTGGAGGGATTCATTGGGCATCCATAAGGAAACCAAGGACATTGCACCGTGCATTCCAAACCCGTACGCAATTCCAAGGAATGGTACGATATTCATGTGATCTAGTCTTCTCCAAATTCCGAGTTCTCGGTGGAGCATCTACGAGGATAGTTAGACTACATTCATGGGTTATATATGAGGTATGTTACCCTGGTAGATCTGCTGTTCACATCTCCATCGATTGAGAATTTGAATCGGAATGCCTTTACTGCAACCTTGAGAGAGTGAGTTTCAGGATACCATGAAAGGATTGGAATATTCGGACTTCTCTCTGTAAACCCCCGTCATGGTCATGGTACAAACACCGATATACATCACCAAAACCTCCTCCAGCGACATACCGATCCTCACGCTTGATGATATATGGTGTAAGATTTGGTGGAGGGGGGAAATTTTCACTAAGAAGATTTAGTTTCATAGGTCATCGTGCTACATGCGTCGAAAAGACGCACTTGAAGTTGGATATGCGACACTGCCCTGAAAATTCCATCGCTGTCGAGGTGATAACAGGGCTCGTTATCTGACAGAAGGAGGGAGCGGTGAGTATGAATGGGAAGGTATATCAATGAGTGTCGTTACCTGAGGCTCGACGCCGTTCAACCAAGGGACCCGCCACAAATATATATTCCGACTTGGACCTGCCGATGCCACGAATTCACCAAAGGGGGAGAAGCAAACCGTATAGACAATGCAATCATGTTCTAGACATTGTCCGATGGGATGACCAGAAGTTGCGTTCCAGAAACGAACCGTTCTATCCCGGGATGCGCTCGCGAGGATCGATCCGTCTGGAGAGGGGGAGAGAGAGAAGATAGGTTCAGTGTGACCTCTCCAAGGAAGTCCGATTTGTTCTCCCGTGTGGGAGTTCCAGCAGCGAATCGTATTGTCGCCCGAGCAAGAGAAGAGTCTGCTGCCATCTTGAGATCACAGCACACAATTGACATAGTTAGTATGGCCCTCTAACAGACCAAGGGATGTGCTGCTCTTGAGGTCGTAGATGTGGATGTCGCCTTCATCAGTGCTACTATACGCGAGTTTGTCCCCGTTGGGCGAGAAACACATGGGACCAACACAATCCGAGTCGTCACAGTCCACCTCGATCGAATCGACCTCCCTCCCCTCCATAGTGCACAAAAAAATGCACCCACCCTCTCCAACTGCAACGAGTTGACCATCTGGCGAGATGGCAATTGCGGCAAGGTCATCGATCTCGGGGTGGGTCCATTCGTCTAGAAGTTCTGTCAATCCGACGTCCCATACATTGATGGTTCCATCCTCTTCACTGCTGACGATTCTCGTTCCGTCCCCGGACACAACAATTTTGCATGTCATGGACCTGTGCTTCAGTTTCCCTTCTTCTTCCCTACTTTGCAGATTCCAAATCTTCATGAATCCGTTCTCACAGCAGCTGACAAGGCGTCCACTAGGGAGATATGCGACAGTTGTAACGACACGGCCGGGAAACGCTGGGATTACGGTAACCAGCTGTGGCCGAGAACTACCATCACCGGACTGTAATGGCACAGTGGCTGACATGATGATGCCAAGGTATGTAGATGGCTGCAAGCTAGGTTTTGAACGACGGTGCGAGGGTGAAAGACAGGGAAGAACGCTCGACACGGCGTGGTTCTCTACAGCATATACAGGTAAAGGTGAGGCAGTGCAGCGTCTTTTTAGCGCCTGTGCCAAGTACACCCCGTCAGGCGCAGTACAATCCACCTTATGCATGACTTGATTATTGACTGGCAGGATCACTATGCCGTCTGTGAATCTGTTCCCCAATGAGGCCTTAGCATGCAAGGCGCTGCTACTCTGTTCGATTACCATCCACAGAACTACAAAGCGTACAGCTATTGTCACCGAAGGACGGTCCGACCATTCTCATCCCCACTGAGAAAGACCTCGAGGAGGTTGACAGCTCCTATTCAGAGACTTGTTACCGACATAGACCATGCACACGAACTTGTTAAGCAAATCGAAATGACGGACGTTGATAATGCTAGGTCGGGATGAAAGGTATTGTACTGATCGAGTTATCATAATGCTTCCTGTTTTGAAGCAAGCGGGCCATAGAATGGGTACGCAGGGATGGATCCGTGTCCGAAGAGACGTTGAATGTCCAGTAACATTGATGGATCAGATTCCGACGAGCATGGTTTGAATGCAACCATTGCGGTGATCGGGGATGGCACGCATGGCACAATCATCGCAACCCTCACGCTTTTCCTTTCCTTTCCTCCTGTTTTCTGATCGTGTCCAACGAACCGACGAACAAGAAGCGTCTCTCCGAATCACGTGTTCCCACTCAAAATATCCCCACCAAACTTTCCTCCCCCTCGCCTGCCATTGTCTTCAACACCTCCCGCGCATCCCGCGCCGGACGCGAAATCGCAGGTCGTTCGCTCGCTACGCTCTCCTTCACCTTGAGTGCCACGCTTTGCAGTACCCCGAGTTTGCCAAACAACGTCTCGTCGGGCGAGATGTGTTCGTCAGCGCCGTCGGGCTGGAGAACCGCGAGGATGGTGTGCGACGATAATGCAGACGGAGGTGTTCCCGAGACCAGATAAGCGCTAATAAAAGGTGTCAGATCGTTATCCTCAGAAGCACGCAGCAATGACCGTACTTGACGACAGACTTGAGCGACCGTGGGTTCATCGTCGACAAGGACGCGACGAGACTCGCCATTGCCTGTACATAATGATCTGTACGCACACATCCAACGCGTGTCAGAATCGACATGGATGAATAGATCCCCGACCGACCTTCATGCGTCCCACGAAACGCCTCGTGTACCAACTCAACACAAGTTTCCCTGACCTTGTCACCCACACCACCGTGTACCACTGCGCTCCGAACGACGTGAGACAACGCCAACACGAAGCTTGCCGCAATCTCTTCCTCACTTCCTCTGGCACATCCGATCAGCTCCGTCACCACCGGATCCACACGCGGTTGACTACGCATCAAAATACCCAATGCGTCCACAGCGCGCGTGCGTACGACGATGCTCGACGAATCGCTGACAGACTTGACAAACGTCCGCTGCAGTTGTGGGAAGAACGGTTTGACGTGGTTCGGGATCCGCTCCAACATCACAGCGAGCGCGGAAAGGATCGCAGTCTTGACGCCAGGCGGATAGGCTGTCGCCTGCGTCGCGACACGTATAAGTGGTCCAGTAAAGGGCACGACAAACGGTTTGATGGCAATTTCGTCGGTGCGCTCGACGAGTTCTCCGATTGCATAGGCGGCGTTTTCACGTTGCTCGTTGCTTCCCGTGGTGAGACCTGCGATGATGATGGGCACAGTAGGTGCCACGCCCTTGGGAAGGCTGAACCCGGGCACCGTCCGTCCCGGGGCTGTTGGAGATTCCGCCCTCTGTAGATACACTTTATAGTACACGTACTACGTTTCCTTATTTGGACATCGCTATTAGTTTACACGCGATGCGCCACTCTTTCCTCCAGTCTTGTACCACTCGACTGGAGGTAAGCCATAACTACATTCCTTCTATATGTATTTACTCACTAGGACTAGTCCTTACACCCCCTTAGGTACTTAGTCCATAGTCTCATACCACTTGACTGGAGTCCTTTAGCCTCTCCTCTGCACATGCGGTTTAACAGGGGCACCTGTCCCTTCGATCGTTCGGCACAGAGGAACAACCAATGGCTCGTATTCATCCTTGGGTATGAACATTGACTTGGAGATCGTCAAACAATGAAATCAACTGTCACACCCAATCCACGCGGTACAATGACACATCGAGCACCGATTCTTCGCAGAAGATGGAAAACAGGTCGCAAGCACTCGCACGGTGCTTCGGCGCGTCGCTCTTTGTCCTGTACGCCACGTTGGAAGAAAGTAGTATCGTGACAGGATAGCAAAATACACGCACCATCCAAGCATCAAGGTATTCAACCCTTCTAGATCCTCAATCGATCCGAGCAACGCACGTAGCGCCTCGTCCAACACAGCAAGCAACTCCTCGTCTTTTTCTTCCTCCACTACCTTGATCACAAGTTCGAGGAGCGTAGGTGTCGTCTGGTCGATCGCTTCGGCTCCGATATACTCTTGAAGGAAATCGCCTTGGCCGCTGCTGCCCCAACAGTTGCATTGTCATCAGCAGGTGAGGTCTGAACCATGTTAATAATATTGCTCTCCGAGTCGTGGCCCTCGCGCTGCGTATCGGTCGTACTTTCCCTGTCAACCTGTCAACAGAGATCGAAGTGTGATGGTTGGGGGCCAATTCGACCGCGGAGTCCAGATGCTATTGGCAGTGTCTCTAGCTCCTCCAAGTCAGGACGATGTGATTGATGCGTGATGGCAGATAATAGGGATGATGACATGGGTTGCCGATACGGACAAACCATTTGTATATACTTTGTTGTACAATGTGACCTGCTTGCACAGGATTGTAAAACCCAAGGCCATTCTCATCAGTCCGAGTCAGATGAACACGTTGATAGAACCTTTATTTATGATCTACATACAAGCAACGTACACCTCATGCCCAGGAAGCTATGCATACATGAAATCGTCATCTTCCGCCAAATAAATAAACATGGAATGGAGGACACCACCTACACATGCCGCCTCTTATGAGAGCAATGTCCTGTGTATGCTTCTGCTGTTGTCATTCTGAACCTCAGCTGGTTGCCTGCAACCGAACGACCACTCCCGTAAGATCTATCCGAGCTCGAGATGACGACTAGCGAGTCTACCCCGTTGTTGTCTAGTGATGATTTTAGCAATCTTTGTGTCGTACATACATGCTTGGTGCATACCTTCGTCGGGAATGAACCGAAGGCGTCGTTCATTGACAAAAAGTGCATCATGGAGCCTGTCTGTATCCTCTGCACTCAGGCCAGACACACCTTTGTCTTTCTCACGAGCAACGCCGTGTGGCCAGTTGACGATCATGTATCCCCTTCTCTCCAGATCGCCTTCGAGAGTTGACCACAGAAGCCTACTGTTGGACAGTTTGAAACCGACTTCGCCTGTATACATGGTGGTTGACTGATGGAACACATGATGAAATCACTCACGAAGCATATCAATGAGTTTTTGTTTGATTTTATCGACTTTATGGATTTTTTCTGGTCACTGTTTGATGTGGAACGAAAGAATGACGTTGAGCATCCGGTCTGAGAGGCCCAACCACACCTGTAGTACAGTGATGAGGATCAAGTCAAGACTGGAAGTGGGATCCACTATATGGTCTGAATATTTCTCCGACAAATCTCTCGGCACTTGGCCGGTTGAGGGGGAATTCGATGATCAGGAAAACACGTACTGACATCGAGATCCAACCAACATCCTTTATCCCCTCCGTTCCAATAGATGAAGTGTTCTGTACACCAGAGGAGATGAGTTCACCGGGGGATGTTCAACCCTTGTGTAATGGCGAGATCAAACTGCAAGAAATGTCATGGATATTATAGGTGGATACCAGACAAACACTCATACCAGTTTATGTAGCCATAATTTGAATATGTGCTGGCATTGATCCAGCCCGATGGAGGGATGTGGAAGGAAGTATTGCAAACTTGAAATCGTTTCGTCCATGGATGACATTTCGTTGTCATCGAGATTTGGCTCCTGTATATGGGAACCAATATGCAAACTTGGTGCCACGGAAGACTAGTTTGAAGAAGCGTGAAGGGGTGAGTGGGACATCATGACCTGCAAGGTTTGTTATCTGTCAGAAGGGAGCGGTGAGTATGAATGGTGGGGTACATCAATGAGTGTCGTTACCTGAGGCTCAATGGCGTTCAACCAAGGGACCTGCCACAAATATATATTCCTGCCCCAACTTCCTGCTGATGCCACGAATTCACCAGAGGGGGAGAAGCAAACCGTATAGACTTCGTATCCATGTTCTAGACATTGTCCGATGGGATGTCCAGAAGTTGCGTCCCAGAAATGAACCGTTTTATCCGAGGATGCACTCGCAAGAATCAATCCATCTGGGGAAAGGGAAAGAGAGAAGATATAGTTGGTGTGACCTCTCCAAGGAAGTCCGATTTGTTCTCCCATGTGGGAGTTCCAATAGCGAATCATTTTGTCATACGAGCAAGAGAAGAGTCTGTTGCCATTGTGAGACCACATCACACATCTGACCTAGCTTGTATGGCCCTCTAATGGACCAAGGGATGTGCTGCTCTTGAGGTTGTAGACATGGATGTCACCTTCACAAGTACCATATGCAAGTTTTTCCCCATTGGATGAGAAACACATGGAAGAAACAAAATCGTCCACCTCGATCGAATCGACCTTCCTCCCCTCCATAGTGCACAAAACAATGCACCTACTCCCTCGAACTGCAATGAGTCGATCATCTGGCGAGATGGCAATTGTGGGATAGCCAGAGATCTCGGGGTGGGTCCATTTGTGTACACGTTTTCTTATGGCGTCACATTTGCACATTTATTTACACCACGCTCCGCGTTGCACGCCACACGTTTGTTCTGGCGTGCTGCCCATTCCTCACCTGCTGCTGGTTTATTTTTGCACACTGCCCATTCCTCCTTGCATGCTGCTCGTTCCTCCTTGCATGCTGCTTGTTCCTCCTTGCATGCTGCTTGTTCCTCCTTGCATGCTGCTTGTTCCTCCTTGCACGCTACTGGTTTATTTTTGCATGCTGCCCGTTCCTCCTTGTGTGCTGCTGGTTTATTCTCGTGCGCTGCAAATTTTTGTAGTATGCTCATTCTTGCACATTGCGCATTAAAATTGTTTGTGTGCTACATACAAGTTGGTTGTAAATCTACGAAGTTTCCAAGTGTAACTGTTGCATAAGACGATTGCAAACATCAGTGATGAAACAATCAACAGCATTGAATGCATCCCCTTCATCAATCAACCAAAACATGTGGGCTTTACATTTTTCATTTACTCGCCCAAAGGACATCTGCTTGAACTGCTTAGTAGCATCCTGATATGGCTGTGGATTGCATCCATCGAGAAGAAAGCGACCCATTCCATTCCACCAAGCGGTATACCAATCCTCCTCACAGGCTGTGGGATACTGGCAATCATCCGCATGCACCAAAATCCATGGCTCTTCTGCAGCAACGATGCGAGAATGTTTGTCCAAAACAGCTTTTGCATACACCAGGTGAATGAAGACAGGAATACCCATCAGTTCACAATGTTCCTTGGTGATCTCGGTAAGAGGGAGTTCTGTAAGTGTACGGAATGCATTGTGGAGCAGTGATGGGATATTATAGATCATCACAAGGTTGATCAGCTCAGCAGCATGAAAGTGATGGTGAGCAGCCTTTAGACAGTGAGTAACGAATTCTTTCGTCTTGCTGCATTGAAATTTGTCACAAAATTTAAGAAACTGCCTGAGCTCGTCATCAGAGTAAAGGTTGTTGGGACGTGGACTACACTGTGACAGTAGTTGAGTTAGGCTCGACCTCAAAGCAAGTAATACTCACCTGCCAAAGTGGTATTCGACAAACATGTCAAACTCTACAACTGACAGCTCTGGAATGAAAATAGGGCATTTGTCGTTCTTGCCCTCACCATCAGGCCATGCATAGCTAACTGCTTGATCATTTTCATTCTCGCTGTTGGAAGTGGTATCCAAGCCATGTTGGAACATATCAGCGAAGACTTGGGAGTGGTCACAGAGGATAGACAGAAAGAGCTTGTACAATGTCTTTTCGACCTTATGTGTCAAAATTGAGCAAGATGTGTTGTGCTCACTCAGAAAATACTCACCTGAAAAACATGACTTGCGTCCCTGAAATAGAATCGTTGGTGGTGGGTAGCTATGGATGAGGTTTGGTGCTCTTGCATTCGGGCGAAGCAAAAAATGTGTAAAATGGATGGTTTCGACAGTAGAACTATTCAATAATCTAGTGTGTCAACTTGTCGCTGACATTCCCACGCCTTCCTCGTGTCATACAACAATGCAAGGATGTATTGCAAGGATGAACATTGCAGAGAATTTCAGTTGTCCACCATGCCAATGAGGAACAAGTTTCAGAAGTATGTCCTCTGAGTGGCACATCACACATAGTACAAAGTAGTATTAGAAATTACACCAGAAAGAGTAGATTGGAAGCAGGAACGAGAAAATGGGGATGGCGAGAAGGTAAAAAACCATCCATCCAACCATGTCCCATTTGCGTCGAAGGATAAACACGAGAGCTTGAAGACCATACACCGCACCAATCATGACGAGCGAG
>JBBPOF010000152.1:0-39976 GCA_038091315.1 Porphyrellus cyaneotinctus | reverse complement strand
ACAAAGAGAAACGAACCTGTCCACACGTCGGGCGGCACCGCGTCCAATACTGCATGATGCGGCATTGAATCATGTCGCTGACTGCGGCCCAACGAGGAGCCAAGAGGAGGAGACGCGGGATCGCAAAATCTGCAAAGCGTTACCGTGTGGCAACTGTCGGCGCCGCGGGCGAGCGTTGTGGCGCTTCAGAACTGATCATGATAGATGCCGTTCCAATGGTCACCAGTTTCAGAACCGAATCGCGTGGGATTTGGTTGCTCGGGCGACAAGTGACGCACGGCGATCATCGATACGAATCCACGGCAGCTCTCTAGTCCATCGTGACGATGAAGTGTCCGTGCGTTTCATATCTCGGTCGTAATGATCCTTTTCGCTAGCGGGGCAATCCGTTGGAATAGAAGACTTGCAATCATCACTATAAGCATGGCGTTATCCCGTGCGCTTGGTGTGAAGTTGTGAACTGACGTCTTGAATTTCTGAGGCGCGGTCCATTGCGGCGTTCGCATCATAACATAACTTAGTCACACACACCCGACACCCCGTTGCGTATGTATTCCTACATAGTACAGTTTGAGACTACATGGAAGCAAGCATAGGCAAGAAGCTCTACAGCCGCACCAAATGGGATCCAACTGGACGCGGAGGAGCCAAAAGTACATCTTGTATGCGTCATCAAGTTTGGGAGTCTAGCCACGTTATAGTTTGTGTTTAATTTCTTTCCGTGAAATCATCCCAAAACGGCGGGCGGGTATCCCAGAAACAAATCTTTCCGCTTGCGCATAGCTTTCACGAAGATTGACAGCATCGGGGTTATTCTTCTCCGACAGCCCAGACTTGAGGAGAGCTTTAGCAGTAAGTACAGATGAAGGATCCAGACCATCCAGCTCGGAAAGTAGGTGTTCCCGAACTGCTGCATGGAATGATTCGGTGGACTGAGAAGAGAATATCTTGCTGTCGAAATCCATTAAATCGTGAACAGCCAGCGAGAACCAAGCACAAACTTGACAAAACCACATTCAAGCAGCTCTTGGGCATCCTTTTTCTTGTTGAATATAAGTACCTCATTTGCCTTGGCAAGACCCACTGGGGATGGTTGGTGGAACCGCAAGAGATGGTCTGGAACATGCTTACTTCGGTTAACGAAATTGACGCTGGCACCCCCCTCAATTACAAGGCCTTGAAACAACGTTGGCCAAAAGCACAAACACCAGAGTAGGACGCACCCAAGAAGGGGAATCCAACATACAGCCATGCTTGAGGGAGGGCGTAGATGAAATCGAAATTGCCCAGGAACGCTTCAAGTACGTTGTGTCATTAGACGACAGAATCAGGAAATCAGACCTACCGGCCGCAATGCCTACACGACTCCATTAGGCACTCAGTGCGACTCAATTACAGGGCTGCTTACCCATCACAGGCCCGTTTAGTGCAGCAACCAAAATCTTACTGTGAGTCGAAAGCTAGGAAGAAATAACGGGTAAAGCCCTGGAGAGTTATATGGCGTGCAACATACCGCTCGGGTGCAATCTGTGTTGGCTGAAATTACTCGTGCACGAAGTTGGTCCCGGACTGTTGGTGCAACAGGTATGTCGGCGTCCTTTACATTAGTCCCTCTGCGAAGACAGGACAAATTAAAGTTGGCGAAAAGTTGATCAGTGTGATGCGACTGCCACTCACGCGCAAAACCATTTCCCGTTGGCTACAGCAACAATTTCAGCTGAGCAGATGACTGAAATGCAAGTAGCGCAACTCACCTTGCCACACTGTGGCAATAACATCGTCGCGTTTGTCAATTTCTCTCAGCGAGTTTGCGAAGTCATCGTAGTCTGTGTTTCAATCTACCATTAGCGATCACGACCTCGCACTTTACATAAAGAGAGCCTGCATAACCTTCAGCTGACAGCGCGTTCAGTCGCTGTGGTTTACTGAGGGTGATCGTTGCAATTCCTTGAGAGACATTGACCTGAATTTTACTCGATCCCATGGGAGAACAACTGGGAATCTCAGGCTGTCTGCACAGGCCCGGATGACGGGTATCACACGGTGGCAGTGCCAATTTTACGCGTTTTACCCACCGCCACCGTAAATGTCCTGTTATAGATACAAACTTAGTTATCACAGCTAGCACTACATTTATGTCACTCCGCCGCACTCCCCTAGTCTCACTGCGTCCACAGATCGAGGGTCTTCTTCGCTGCAGTTGCTAGCATGGTCTCTTTTCCCGAGTTAGAGTTTGGTTTTGACAAGTCCTCCAGGATAGACCGAGCATTATCTTTGACCGCTTCCAACTCTTCTCCTGCCGTTCGTTTCCCGAGTTGTCCGAGCAAAGCACATATATTCATGCGAAGTTCGACTGGATATGAGACTAAATCTGGTTGTCTGGGACTGGAAGTGACGTCGCTTCCACTGTTACGAAGGATATTCAAGAGTTGGTCGAAGGTACGTCTCTGAGGCGGGGCACGACTGCGTGCAGGAGGAGAGGTGATGATGGGAGAGTCTGTATCACTGTTGGTTAATGCTATTGTCGACATTGCAGCAGAATCTGGGACTTGAGGGTTTATCTCATCTGGCAAGGGTGCCAAAAGGGCGCGCAAGACCAACTGGCCTAATACGAGTAAACACAAGATCGTGTACAGCGATGGTAAGAGCCAAACTTACCCACATCCCGGTGGGTACTCAGTAGGCTGAGCGCAACGACTGCCTCATTGATGAGAATCGGATATTTTGCGCTTCTCCCAATGAGTGCTGTCAGAGGGTCGACACATGGCGACGTTACCAGTGCTTGTATCGCCCGCTCTTTTTTCTGCTGCCTGGTCTGATTTTCTTCCGCGATCACCTGTTCGCTTGCGGGATCACTGGACCAAAGCGATTTGATGAGATTGACAATGACGCGAGTACCTTCACTCTTGACAGCGATCGTGTCGGATCGCTTTATCAAGGCTAGAAGCTGCGAAAGTCCTGGCGTTGCGATGGTTGCACTATCTGACGACAATATGAAGGCAAACGAATTGCCAACTTGGGTAGGAGTATCGTCAGGAAGAGGATGGGCTGGGCAAAAAGACAACACTTACTACTGTTGTTACAGAGATGCTTTACGACGCCGATGGCATTTACTTGCACGATGTCTGCCATGACATCACCGCGGTCGTCCCAGACGCCGCTTGCCACAATGCGCTCGATTATCCCAGCATTGCTCAGAGAAGCACGATTGGCAACGGATTGAGTAGATGATTGGGAAAGGTGTTTGAGCAGACCGAGCACCCCATGCTTCAACTTGAGGTCCGTTGCTGGAGAGAGCAAAGAATCCGACGACAGTAGCTGGGCAATGTTATGTGGTGGCGATAGCAATAGGGTAGCGTGGAATTCTGCAAAGTAATGAGCAATGCATCTAAGCAGAAGCATGCCGTCGCAATGTGATCACCTCTTCTTGTCAGATTTCCGAGGGCTAGAGTGGCGCATATTGTCATGTCATCCCTAAGGTTCCCATAGCTGCCCGAAGCAACGAAAGCTCGAATCCAATTGACCATACGACAAACGAATCTGCCACCGGGGTATACGTCTTCCGAGTCGTCACAGAGCACATCCGTATTTTTTTCTTCTCCAGAGACTTCCACCACTGCTTTAATTACAGCGGCTTTGCAGTCGTCGAAAGCTTTTTCTTGGCTCCGAACCTCACCATCGTCCAGACTAGTCTCGTGTTGCACATACCAAAGTGGTGCATAACTTCCTTGCTCAATGAAGTTTAACATCACAGACAGACACGGAATGTTTCGATGCTCTGCTGGGAATACAAACCCGCGAGCCAGTGACAATCGGATGTCCTCCACATCTAGTGCAAGAGACTCGAGGTGAGAACAGGCTTCTGAGAGCAGATCGAAATCAGCATGCAGAAGAGATGTTCTGAGTTGTGATGGTTGCGCGAAATTTGGAGGGGGCGGGGCAGTCAACAGTGGTGGCATGAAGGCGGCCAATGGCTGTATAAGCAAAGGGAGAACATCGGTATCAAAGAGCGGTTGTGCTGTGTTGCGATTAGACAAGGAAGTCGATGGGGTACGCTGAACGAACTGACCATCATCCCTAAGTTCGGTGATGAGCCTCCAAGTCCAATTAGAGAGCCCCGTGCGAATAGTCCAAGACTCAGCCACACGCTCTGGGACGGTATCCAGTGCTGAGGCCTCTGTTGGAAATAAACTTGTTGTTTGGTCTCTCATCCAGGTACCGACGGGGTATATCGCGGAGGATAATCGCACAAGTGTCATGGGGACTTCTAGAGAGGTGAGTCTAAACTTGACTGGTTCTATGTGTGAACTGGATATCAGTATGCATCATGTCTGTGAAACGTGTTGACACACCATAACCAAGAGATGAATTTAGTAGGAAACCAATGGCAGTCTTGATGACCTGTAGGTGCGAGATGGATAGCGGAAGAGGGTCGGCTTGTGATTGAGCCGGCAGATGCTCTGCATAACCTTCGAGTAGTGATACAGTTGCTTGCGGGAAACCAGCCTCCAACAATTGACCTCTATTTTGGTCTGGGTGAAAATACACTGAATATGACACACACGTTCCCGATGAGTGGGTTGAACGCACCATGTTCAACGCATAGATTGGCACTGACACGAAGAATCTCAAGTACGGTGGTGGAACGAGTATTATTTGGAACTGATGATCCATTGAGCGCTTTTGACAGCAAAGAGGTGAGATCTTGCGGCAAGGTGCTTGCTCCTAGAGTTGTGTGGTTGTCCTCTATTGGGATGGCGTCGATAACATCGTTCCGAAATAGAAAGATATCCTACTAACCTGCACCATTTCTAATGCGCAGCAGGTTTCCGAGATGTCTACAGACAAGCTCGACTTTGAGCCACAATTCCTCTGTGGGGTTGGAAGAGAGCCCGGTCAGAAGTGAGCTCAAATTGGAAGCACTTTCAGTGCATGTCAGGGCTATTTGCACGGTGTTCATGTAGTGAAGATGCGTGAATCCGACTATTGGCTTGGCTCTGATTGATGATCGTCAATTTGTCAAAGGTTGGTTCACGCGCGCGTGATCGACAGTGGCTGCACGTCGTCACACGCTGAGTACATATTCTCTCGCAACACTTCTTCCCAAACGCCCCAGCTAGTTATGATCCGGATGGACCAAAATCAGGAATGGCTTCAGTATGTTTAACTGCTGGCTGGCTTCATGTCCACTACTATGAACTCTTTATCAGTTGAAACTTGAACGTGGGAAGATAAGCTTCAGTACAAACATGCATAGCCACAAGGCCCCCTCTACTCCGGAAAATGCCAAAGCGAAATAAGTCGAGGAAATCTGCATCGGCCACGCCAACGGAGACCTTGCCTGCGCCCGATGACAACCTAGTGGATGATCTATTTGCCGAGCTCGACTTGAGGGAATCACTTAAAGGACCAGGGAATACTTCTGTGAACAAGGTAGAAGAAAAGGTCGAATCTGATTCTAGGAAGCCGGGCTCCAAGGTCCGACATCTTGCGAGGCAGGTAAGTGGGGCGTCGATGCTATGCCAGACTCTGTTCACTTCAAGACTCGTGATAGGCACGAAAGGCGGCTACATTGGCTCAGAACTTCGCTCCTGCAAATGCTGAAGTTGATGCACAGGTTGACCGCGAGATAAGATTAGAAGCAGCATCAATAAAGCGGACATGCGACGAGCTCGCCGTGCAGATTCACGAGGTCGGTTCTCATGCTAGTCTTCCCTTTGAGCGAAATGTAATATCTGCGCAGATAAATCCAGACGGTCATTGTCTATTCTCCGCCATTGCTGATCAGCTCGCTCTCCTTAATATCCTGTCAGCCAGCGAAGCAAACTATGCAGCAGTCCGTGCGGCGGCCTCTACTTACCTATCCCAGCATCCGGATGACTTCCTTCCTTTCCTACCGTCAATTTCCGGGGAAGACGGTGTTGGGGCCACCGAGAACAACGGACTCATGGATGCACGGCGATTTGAACAATATTGTTTGGCTATCAAAGATACTGCCGCGTGGGGCGGAGAGCCGGAGATTCTGGCACTTAGTCGGGCATTTCATGTTCCAATCCAGGTGATACAGGCTGGAACGCCATCCGTGGTGACCCATACCCCTGACGGTAATAACCCTGCGCGAGACGCAAAAACTGTCCGCATCAGCTTCCATCGTCGGATGTATGGTCTAGGAGAGGTAGGTCGTTCTGAATATTTCAGCGCTTCTGGTTTTGATTCATCATCCCAGCACTACAACTCTTTACGGCCCAAGAATCCGCTGGCAGCTGTCGCAGACAAAATTCACCTGATGCTCAGTTGATACCGCGTTGCGTGGTGCTCGGAATGTTCCCTTGGGTGAAGCCTAGCAGACCCAAGGAAGCGGCCTCCATTCTAGCTCTGATGCCTACTAGATATAGCTATCAAACGCAGCCCCACTCGAAACGTCTCGTTGGAGTCGGCTCAGCTTTTACACGCTTTTAAATCCACCTTATACAAATAGACCATTTGCATCCTACATACCACACAAACGAACAACAAGCTTTAAAAGTCATTGTTTCGAGCAGACTAACTAGTATGCATAAACGAGAAAGTACTCATAACGCCATTTGTCGTGCAAAGTCGATCAAATCAGAAGGTCGTCCAAATCATCGTTACCCCTCTGGTGCCCGACCATGGGCTGAGGCTGGTCTGCCAGATATCCTCCAAATGCACCATCCAGGTTTGCATATGGATCCGCGATCGTATTACTAACGATGTCGTCGTCCTCGCCGTCTCCGCCAACACCAGCTTCCGCATCTTCATCCCGAAGACCATCACGCGTATTGTTATTGCCTTCCGTTGAGTCATCGTGACCTAACAAGCCAACACTTTGCGATGGCACATTGGGCTCTGATTTTGGCGCATCAGGAGACGCATCAGTGAGCTGTTCACGGGTATGTGGTTCGATAGGACCGGGGCCAGTGACAACGACGGCGGTGGTCGGAAGTTGGGGACGTGCAAGGGGGATGAGAACTGCTCTCGAGGTAGCGTTAAGTGCAGGGCTGTCCACCAATGCTCTACCAGCCGCGTTTCGGATAAAAGTCTGCACTATGTATCAGAAACGGTAAATGACCTATCCACGTGTGCTGACCTCTGGATTTTTGTGATAGATGCTACCAAGTGTGCCAGTGTGCAGTAGTAGCTGATCAAGAGCACCGCGGTCCATTCGATCCGAGTCTGTTGTAATAGGAGGCTTCTCTGCAAGAACAATTTCACCTGCTATTGTCGGGTTCATGGCAAGCATTCTCCAATACATGAAACCCCGATCTCGTAGGTCGGGATTGTCGATTTCTTCGGTGGCCCACTTTAAAACCTTGTGAACCAACGCCTTTGCGGTCTCCGAAGAGGACTTGAAAACGAAAAGCTTGACCACTGCAGTTAGGAGTGCAAGTTGGACCTAAAACACTTAACCGTACTAATATGACACTACTAAAATCAACCACGTACCTCGACAGTCTCGTCCAGGAATTTGTACACCAAATCATCCAAAAGTTCATCGGCGTTTTCGATCCGGTCTGAGAATTGACCCAGTATCCATACCATAGCTGCCTTGGCCTCAGGTTCCTCCAGGGCATCCAGGTTCTCACATAGCATTGGGATGATGCCCTCATATGTGCCCGGGTAGCGCCGGAAAATGTCTCTGGTCACGATGATGCACTCTTGAACGACATATGTGACCTTAGTCTCCATCAGAGTAAGAAGAGATTGAATACATATATCCGCTGCTGCCTCGACTTTGATGGCCAACCGACCTATCGACCGGACAGCCTTGCGGACAAAGTCGATATCTACCTCTGACGCGTACCTAGATTCCACGGTTATATATATTTACCGCTGGGACTAAATGCCACTTACTCTTCGAGTTCGGCCAAAACCTCTCTGGCATTCTCTTCACGCGCAAGTCGGTACATGATCTCCAGCTTTGCCAATTTGACATATATCGGATCGTTATATTTGCAGAAGAAAACTTTAACCTCATTCTTTAGGACAGCCGGTCGCCGTTGTATGATGAGCAAAATGTTGCGAAGTGCGACGTATTGAACTTCTGGACCAGAAGACAGTAGCGTGACTGCGGGGACAACAATCAGTCTTGATACTTAGACGGAGCCACTGTTTTACCCAATGGTGGACCCATCTTTTTGCAGATGTGGTCGATGAGTCGTCGATTCTCCATGTAATTCATGAGATACAAGAGCACTTTAATGGAAGTCAAGACCACGGCTGAGTTTGCGTGTTGTAGTTGCACAATCACTCTCTCCGCCATCATTTCGGCGTCAGCGTGCTGCTCTGGGACGTAACGTAACAGGGAATCCAGTATGTATATCTGTCCCCACCTTCATCCTATCAGCAAAAAGAATCATACTTTGATAGAGTAGAGCAGACTCACTCTGAACTCTCGCCCAGCGCGGTGATTAGTTTGTTCGCTATAGGGAGGTTCAGGCGGAAAATGACACCATCTTGGCGATCTCCAATCTCTGAGAGTGCCGCCACGGCATTTGCGACAACCGTCGCATTGGTATCGATCATCATGTCTCTGAGCATTTCAACAAATCCTGCCTTTTCTGCTTTTCTGGGATCGGCGGCGTAAAGTTTCGCGACGCAGATTGCAGCCGTCTTGCGTACATAAGGATCACGATCCTTGATGCAATGTCGCAATTGTTCACTGAGTGCTTCCGTTACTACGGGGATGGGTATGTAGGCCATTGTCCGTATAGCGAGTGCTCGGATGAGGGGATTGCGATCGTTGCAGTCCTAAGAGCGAAATATGGGAGTGGTTTCGACAGAACCATGAATAGCTATACCTGTAGAAAACTTGGAATGACGATCTGTATTTGTTCTGGTTTCGATCGACCGTAGCTGACCAGGAACAGGTAAACCACTGCAACATGAATGCTTTGTGGGCAGAAATAAATGTCGGAATGGTGGAACTTACTCTTTTTGATCTCGAGAAGAGGGGTGCCAATACATTGGACAACGTCATGAAAGAGTGGTGACACTAATAAATGAACGTGATTGAAGACGACAGGACTGCACTCAACAATCCACGTACTATCGTTGCCCATAGTTATGTTTGCGACGATCTTCTTGAGAACCGTCCTCCGTTTCTGGAATTTCTTGTCCTTTGCTTCTGCAGCTTGAAGCTCGGTGCGGAATTCCTGAACGAAAGCAGTTCTATGGTGATCATCACGCTTCAATTAACATGATGTACTTCGATCTTTCCACGTTGGAAGAACTTGGCATCTTGTCCTGCTTGTGTGGCCATTCTCGTCCCAGCAGGTAGTCCGGTAAGATTAGACGGGTGAATGTATTGTACGGACTCAGTAGTAGGAAGTAGTCGGGGTGGCTGCTTTGAAGTGAGAGTTACAGTACATAACTGCAACCTTTGAACAGTTCACCCATGTAACACTTGTCTTATGACTACCACACCATCCATCCCGCTCCGTCAAAATGCTGCAAATGTGGGACGAGATTGATAATTGCACGTGTCCAACTCTGGCTTCTGGCAGCAGAGGTTTTCTGCATCCTCAATCTGACAGTTGAGCATACCTTATATCAATGCAGTTGAAAAATTGATTTCGATGTTGGAGATATTGTTTCTATGAGCAAAAACTCATCCAACCGCATTCCAACTTGGAAAGTTGAACCAGGTGACTATCAGAGGCTCCAATGGCAATATGCTCCATCGCAGAGAGTTGCCAACTCCCATTCTCACGGTGATGTCTGATGAGTAAGTATGCCGCTCAGACATGATTTCGCCATTCTTGCGATTCTGATTACCACGTGTTCGATCAAATAAGATTGATGGAGGGTTATATTCCGCCTCTCTGCCGCTTCTTATCTTCTTCTCTTACAACCAGAGATGCTTTCTGCTCACACATCTCGTCTTTCGCGTCGGGTCACCACTCAAAATGTTCGATTTGCGAATTCGGCTGCTAGGGACAAGTTCAAGGTCGTCATCATTGGTGGAGGTCGGTACCTTTCAGATAATCCATCCGTGCACCATCGTTCAAGTTATCTAGGTTCCGGAGGTTTATCTGCCGCAAATCAAATCTACAACCGTTTTTTGGCAGCAGGTAAACGTCTGAACCACGGTGATATTGTGGTCCTCGATGAGGCCCAGTCTCACTATTATCAAGTAAGATGTGCAGGTTCGGCTTTTATTGTCTAAGCTTACCATTTTATTTCTTTCTTTCCGTTTAGCCGGGTTGGTAAGCTCGCCCCTTTACTCGAAGTAGTCCACCTCTCATTGTTTCAAGGACCCTTGTTGGCGCAGGGCTCCGCTCCAAGTATGACTTCAGGCGCCCCCTTACTTCACTATTCCCCCCTCATATTGCACATATCAAAGAAAATGTGGCCGCGTTCTCGCCCGCGACGTCATCCGTGACGACTTCAACAGGTCGCTCCATAACATACGAAGCACTAGTCATCGCGGCCGGTTTGAAGATTAACTGGGATGCTATCGCGGGCTTGTCTCAAGCGCTCGTCGACCCTACCTCTGGCGTATCATCTATCTATTCGTTTGATACGTGCGATAAGACTTGGGAGAACATTGATTCTTTGCAACATGGAAATGCAATATTCACTCAACCGGCAGGTGTAATCAAATGTGCTGGAGGTAACGAGAATTCCGGGCAGTGATACGCCCTTTGCTGAAGTAACTTTCAGCCCCCCAAAAGATAATGTGGATGGCTTGGGATCGATTCAGAAAATCTGGCAGGGGCAATAACATCAATATCACGTTTATGACGGGAATGCCATCAATGTTCAGCGTGAAGAAGTATTCGGATGCGCTAAACGCGTTACGAGTTGAGAGGGGGGTTGGCGCCGAATTCGGACACAATCTCGTTGCGGTCGATGTGCCAAATCGCCAAGCGACCTTCAGAAAGGCCGATGGCACGACCGTTGATCGTGGATATTCACTGCTACACGCGACGCCGCCCATGGGACCATTGGATTTCATCAAAAATTCCCAGGTCGCTGACACTACAGGATGGGTAGAAGTTAATCCTGCGACACTCCAACATGTGAAGCCTGAATTCGGCAACATCTTTTCTTTAGGGGATTGTTCCTCTTTACCGACTAGCAAGACAGCGGCAGCCATTACATCACAGACCCCAGTCCTCGCAGAGAATTTGTTTTCTGTAATGGACAGCGGGAGTCTTGGCAATGCAAGATACGACGGGTATACGAGCTGTCCGGTGCATACTCCTTTGTCAGGCTTCATGTTCTCGTTCTGATCCCCGTTACAGCTCCTTACGGGCTACGGTGAATTGATGCTCGCCGAGTTTAAGTATGGGTTAGAGCCAAAAGAGACATTTGCTGGGTTCCTTGGTGATCAGACGCAACCGCGACGGTCAGCCTTCTGATTCTAGTTCTTTTCATGGCGATGCTCACCAACCAGGTGTCCAGGCTCTTCTATCACTTGAAGAGGGTGCGTATGGTAGATATTTGCTGAGGCAGTACAACTGAGTTGTTCGCACGTTTTACAGGACCTATTTCCGTGGGCCTACTGGAATTTGATGGTAAATCTATTGACGAATCTTGCCATGTTCCACTCTGATACGTTCAATCCGTTAGATCGGTGGAAAGTGGTTCGGACCGTCGGGACCATTCCGACCAAGGTTTACGTCGTGAAATGAGCTCGAATTACGGGTATCGGACCGTGGACTGTGCATACTTTTCTTGGTGAACAAGTACTACTTTGCACACATATATCGTCCTTCGAATGGCTGCTTTGCGGACCTCGTCCCGATGTCTCGGACGGATCAGCAAGAGACGAGGAGACTGGCCTTCTTTAGTGCTAGTCACGACAATGAGCCCGGTCCGATGTGTTATCGGGTTGTCCGGCGTGCCGTCGTGAGGTGCTGTGTCGCAACGTTTCAGCCTCTTGTCGTGCAGCACTAGGGCATGTGATGTGTGTTACGTAAGCGATAAGTCGGGCACGTGATCGTGGTGTGGCGACTGCGAGTGCGACGTGCTGCTCGACGCTCGTGCACCCTCCTCGACATTGGCTACGATGTCGAGGTCATTGACCGCAACGCAAATCATCACTCAGGGAGACTACCTCGACAACGACTTTGATCCAAACACGTTGACTGTTACCCAGCTATTAGGAGTCTTCACCCACCACCAGATCCGTTACCCTACCCCCTACACCAAAGCGAAACTCGTGCAATCGTTCCTCGACGAAATTAAGCCAAAACTTGCAAAATTTCGAAAAGAGAGATTGAGGAGGGAGAATAGCCAAGCCAGTGATGATGGTATTACAGACGGCTTGACCGGCCGACCGCTTAATGCAGATACGAAGGTGGTCATTTAGGGTCCTTGATGATTTTTGACTCAACATGCTCCAGGTAACGAGGCGATCCTCACGACGACTTTCCCGCGCACCAGAAGACGACGAACTTGCACAGAGACCAGAACCTGTAGGTTTCATCAAGTTCGCGTCCCCTCTTTCCATGCTGACACTTGTCTTAAGTCAAAGCGCCGTCGTTCATCCGCTCAACCAGATTTGGGTAGGATCCCAAGCACGAGAATTGGTGCCGATGTACATACAGTTGTCGAAGAAAGCGAACCAGAAGAAGAAGTACCTGCTCGGAAACCCACAAGAAAGAAGGAGGTGATGATCGCCCCCTCTTGTTCCTTATGTAAGATACTAATGCACGAGTTTCAGGATCGACCCCTGGCACGCCGAATATCGGTACGTTTCGTGGCTCTTTCATAGTATATTTCATGAAGTAAACTTTGTATCCACAGTTGGCAGACGATAGTGGATGGGAAGACAACAACATCTTCCAGTCTGGTGCTGAATCTTCATCGCCGATCCGGCCATCCCCCGTTCGCAGGACGACTCGCAAAAGTACTGGTCACAGAAAGTCCCGCCATTCCATGTCGGCACCCCCGCAACTTTCGCCCCCATCATCTCCAACTAAAGCACCCGTCTTTACTGTGTCGCCTCATCGGTCACCGCCTCAATCCAAGTTTGAGCCACAGCTCCCGTCGGACATCCCGCGGCAACCAACCGTATGGTCGCCACCCGAAAAGGGAGCGACGTTCGTTCCCCTGAGTCACCCATCTAGCCCGTCTTTGGCACCAGAACAATTGGCGCACCCTCACATTCCAGACGTGGATTCAGGGGGTGTGGATCGGGACTCCGAGTTTTCTGTGCCGCCATTGAACGTTCTGGAGAGTGTGATTGAAGAATCGGAGCTTAATGAGCCGGTGACCTTGGTTTCGCAGCGCGTCCCGAGTGCCACTCAGCCTCGCGTGAAATCGAGGTCTTACCTACTGACATTCCTGTATGCGACTTGCCTCCTTATTTTCTCAGGCGTTGTCATCAAGTACAAAAGGGAATCTGCGTTCATTGGGTTTTGTGACGCAGGATCCAATAGCAGTCGAGCCCTGCAGGAATTTCAAGCTCATACTTTTGCAATAGAACCATGCGTTCGAACGAATCGAACTTTCCAGGAAATATCATCGGAACTCCTCGATGCAATCACTGCCAAAGATGGAACTTGCCCACCACTTTCCTTGATCCCTTTACCACATCCATCGGCGTGCACACCTTGTCCAGAATATGCATCGTGCAGTCACCACACGGTGACGTGCAACAGCGGGTACCTACTACGTCCGCACCCCATTCTCGCGTTGTTGTCACCCTTCGGAACCGCTCCGTCAGCACCTGTGGACCTAGCCTGGAACTTCATTTCTGAGGTGGCCAATGGGCTACCCGGATTGGGCCCTGTGGCATTCCCACCTCATTGTATTGAAGATCCGAAACGAAAGAGGAATATTGGCGCCTTGGGAAAGGCAATCGAAGCCCTTCTTGGCCAGGAACGTGGGAGAAGAGTGTGTGCCGGCGCTGAGGAAGGCCAGCTGACGATATCCGATCGTGAAGGAGGTGAAGCTAGAAAATGGGGTTTGGAAGTGGAAGTCTTGCGGGAGACGATGAAAAAGAAAACAGCGGTGTGTCGACATGTCACCTTCCGATGTGCGGTAAATGATATTTTTGGTTTGACAGCCGCACCTTCTCGAAACTTTTGATGATACCTTTAACGAAGCCATGCAGCAACTGGTCGAGTGGGGTAGCGTTGTATTTGGGGAGGACATGTCGTGAGTTCGCGATCGCAAATTGACTGATCCCGATTGTCACATCGCCAAATTTGCTCCAGAGGACATCGTTATCTAACGCACAAGACTGCCAATTTAACCCTGAATTGCAAGCTCACTGTGAAATTTCGAGAGGTGTGGTTACGATGGCGAGCGACTGCTTTCGGTAATCGTGCCATATGCTCGTTGCTCTGTGCTGACGCCGCCATGCAGTATTGTTTTCCAGTGCATGCATGCTCTATGCCCTGAGACGGTTCCGCGCCCAACGCCAAATAGAGAACAAGCGTGTCGCGGAACTTGTGCAAATTGCTATCGATACGTTGCGTAATCAAGAACTTGCACACCATACGGACCCAGTGACGGCACCACATCCTTATTTGTCCTCACTTCAACTACGTGATCTCATCTTACAAGAGCAACATTCAATCTCTGCCAGAAAAAGGTTATGGGACCAGGTGGAACGCATTGTTGAGGGTAACGCGAACGTCAGGGTCAATTTGGAGGAAATACAAGGGGGTGATGAACACCGCGTGTGGAGGTGGGTAGGCACGGTGGGAAGGGGACCAGAGTATCGGAAGAGGGTTCAGAGTGAAACGAAAAGGGGTGAAGGTCAAGTCGCCTGAAGGGCAGGAGACGGGGTAACCATTTACAGATGGACAAAAGCCGCTTCACCTAATCTAGTCATTCCTGTCGTGCTTGGAAATATTCATGTTTGCTGTTTTGTAAGCTATAGTGAACTTCTTCCAGTCACGGAAAGTTGTAATGAAAATGGTTCGATGAATCCATATACGCCGTAAGGACGTGAAATTCCCATCGGAACCTTGTTGAAGATCCGGATCCGGCCTTGGAACAATTGCCAAAGGCACTGCCTCTCTCCGCCAATGGGAGGACGCACGCATCTCAGGAACAGGTTGCAGCCACCAATCAATCACAAGGTCATCTTTTCAAACCGCAGCACCACGCCGCCCACATTACTACAGCTTGCGAGGGTGAACCCCAGATAGAGCTCGAGTTCAATCAGCATGGTCCAGAACATTGCGAATATGGCAAATACGTCGCCGAGCACCCCGTTAGATCCAAGTCTGGATCTTGTCATGTTTGGTTGCTACCCCGAATATGACTAGGAATAGGGCAAATTCATTCCTATTGGCATTCCCGCTTGGATCTTCTCGATGAGCGCCCTTTTCATAAATTGCTCTTCTGCGAGCACGCGGGTCGTCTAAGCGACGGAAAGGGACATGAGATACATGTGACCAACGCAAAATAGTAGCCCTCACCCTCAAAAAGCGTTCTAGATCGATGCGCCCGGTGTTCAAGGCCCTATGTAAATGGTAAATAGTATCTTCGATCGCATTGTCCTCTGCAACCAAATTGATCAACCTGAGAGTTCACGCCGGTCAGTGGGAAGCGGTCAAAACACACATGGCATGCATGGATACTCGCTGGTTGTGGACGATGCTCGTAGAACAGACTAGTTCATCTACTTCGGGGTCGCCCTTGCGGCGTAACTCGGTCATGTTCCGATCTGTTTGTTCGATAGTGCTCCGCAACCTTGCTGCGACGTTACGGCAAACGTCCCGCACAGCTTCTAGTCGCGCCATCTCATCACGGATGGCAGGTTCTCCGGCAAGAAGATCCGACTGCTGAGCACGCAGGCGATCGGCTTCCAAGCGAATGAGTTGGGACAAGGAAGAGAACTCTGATCGTATCTTGTCATGAACCTGGACATGCAATTGGAGCAGTTCTGGATTCGGAGGGCGTGGCGGTGCAGGGGCCGGAAGAGGTTGTGGCGCAGGGGATTCGTCGTCGAGCAGGTTGGGGAGAGGGCTATTTTGTGTTTCCGGTGGAGGGAGGGGTTGCTGTGAAGGCTGAGGATGATGAAGGGTGGACGAAGTCAAAGCCGAGGGAAGATGGGCCGGCGGAGATTGTGAATTTAGCAAGGGCACGGGTGGAAGTGCGTTCGGAGGCATTGATGGGCGGTAATTAGGAGCGGTGGGAGAGGAAGAATCCCTGAATCGTTCAATGGATGATTGCAAAGCATTTCTGTCGCTCGTATATGAGCCCTGATGGTATTGGGGGGGGTTGACCTCTACACGTGGCTGCTGGGGGACGGGCGGCGGGGACCGATTGTACAAGTCAGGCTAAAAGAGGGGTGAGGGTAGATGAGGGCTCAAGAGGGATGGGCATACTTGTGGGTAGGCTAGGGTCGGAGGGACGCCGATAGGGCGCGGGGGCACGATGGGCGGCTGAGATGAGATGGGTTTGGGTGGCAGTGCAGGGCGATCATCGTCGGTCGAGTGGGAAGGCGGTTGAGAGAGGGAGGAGGGGAGTGGCTGTGTGGCTTGGCGAGGACTGGAGGACCTAGGTTTGGCATAAAGAGGGGGAGACCGGGAAAAGTGATCTTGCATGGCCTGGAGGAGGGCGGCGAGATTGCAGGGCTTCGACCGAGTTAGATTAGATGTGCATGGTTGTAGGGGAGGGCACGAACCTCGGGCTTTCTGATCCAGTCCTGTATGTAATTGATTGAGCATCGGCCGCTGAGATCGACGACATTGGATTGACGAATGAGGAGTTCTGGTGTGGGCACGACATAGACGATGGGGGGGCTGCGGGGGTAGTCCCTTGTGAGCCAGACTGCGATGGGGATGTTGTAGGACGTGCCCCTGAACGCGATTTGGAGGAGGCCGTGGAGACAGAGGAGGAGCTGGGTGCGGCCGTGGTCGTATGCTGGGGTGGGGTCAGATATGAATTAAAGAATGAATGAAAGGAACGAACTGTACACGTCCGATTTCGGTCTGAGGGCAGGGAATCGGGCGAGAGCAGCCTCGACGTCGAGACAGACGCGATCCGGGTGGTCGTACGACACCGCCCTGTCACGCAGCCAGCGATCCATGGGTGTACCCGGACAACCCGATTTCAGTCGGCGATGATTTCTTTCGTTCTCCGACTGGCCGAGGTTCTGGGCCGGCGCTTACTTAGATTGTCCCGATGGGTTATTTGTCCCACCCTCCCACTCCGATTGTGTGGCGTACTCTTTCCATTTCCGCGCGGTCTGAACCTTGTTTCGTGACAACTGGACAGGTACATATTTCCCACGATCCGATCTTTGGGTTTTTCAATTAGTGGTACCGAATGGGCGGGTCACCAATGCCATTTCGGATCTTTAGCCTTCGCCTGTGCACCTCCACTCGTCCTATCGTATATATATATAAGCCCTCTCCTCTCCTCCCTCCATCTCCCCGTCACCCCCCCTCTCACAATGCGTGCCTCCAAAATACCCACCATCTACGACACAGACACACCCGTAAAGTCCCTCACCCCACAGCGCAAACACAGGAAGCTCCTCAAAGACGGCTCCAGCGAAGTCTGGCCAGAGGACATCGAGCGCATATTCGTACAAGGCCCGTATTCTCGTTCATGCCACCGTGCCTCTTCTGACACTCCCTCTTCAGGCCTCCGTGAGTACTGGGAATCCCCTTGGGCAACCTACTCCCGCGGTCGCAGCCGCTGGAGGAACCAGTTCCTCGTCGACTATCTCCACAAGAACGGCATCGACCGTTCAAAGAAACAGGTTGCAAGCCACATCCAGGTCTTGCGAAACATGTGGAAGGGCGAGCCAGGTATCTCCACTCCTCTCCCTACCCTCCCACAACTCACCCCTGTCTCTCCAGAATACCACCTCGTCGCAGGTGGCGAGGAACTCTTCCTTGAAACCGCCCTCCTCCCCACCGTAAAGGCAGAGGACTCTCCAGATGCACATCTACTCACCCCACCCGGCTTGTTCGATGATCACTCCCCAGCATCCGATCGCTCTGCTGCTTCGGCTACTTCCCCTTGCCTGCCCCGGCCCCTTTGTTCCGGCCCAAGCCCCACCGTGCCCGCCACCGCCGAGCTCACACTGCCCCATATACACGGCATTCGTCCATCCCGAGCGGACGATGACTCCCGTCGCATTCGGTCAATATCTGCCCCCGACGCCCATCGCTCGGATCCTCGCCGGCTCTCCCCTCTTTCTTCCTATTGGATCTGTGACCTCGGTCGGCCCTCGGCAACTCATTCCTCTCCGAGTGGTCCCTACACAGCCATCGATCAAACGCTCGACTTCTCTTCACAGTACTCTCCGGAGTCCTCACATCAGCCCAGTTTATCCGATTCTCCACTCTCATTCACCGAGTCTTCCTTGTTCTCCGCTGACACGTCCCCCTCTCTCATCGGATTAACCAGGCTTTCCCTATGGGCAGAGGGCGTGCCCACCCTGTCACTTCCTGTAGACGCCCTATTATCCTCCACACAGCCGTCCCAAGTAGTGCTGAGAATCAAACTACATCTCCCCCCCATTGACGTACCCTCTCTCCCTGCCCTACACGGCTTCCAAGGGTCTGTCACATGCACCATGCGGCTGTCTGCCACCGTGAGGTGCTCCACTACCGTTTTGGTGCGCGGTCAGTGCACCGCTCGAGAGAGCAACCTTTGCACCCTGATGTCTGCAGAACCTTCCGGAAACGATCAGTTGGAGAGCGTGACACTGCTTCTCCCTGACTCACCACTGAGTCGCAGCAGGTGGCTTGTCTCCAGTGAGTCATCCGTCTTCGCACCCTCCTCATGTTCACCACGTGTCCATCACAGCCTCACCGACCTGCATCGTCCAAAAAATAATCGTAAACGATCAAGTCCTTGCAGTCATCTTTTACGATATCGATGGAGGGCAGTGCGAATCGATGCCTGCTGCAAAACTGATCGGCGTACAAAAATACGACAGTCGCTTGGAACGGACACCAAGTCCACAGTCCGCTTATCAGACCGACTCCCTATTGCCCACTTATACCCATATGCCCGGGCAATGCATACCCCGCGCTACCCTCCCTACCCACACCTCTCTGTCCTATGCTTTGTCAGCTATCAACGCGGATTCCTCCCTCTCAGGCACGTCTTACTCGGCGGCGTTCATGATGCCTTCTTTGCTTTCATGACACTCATGACCGTCCTCATTACGCGGACATTCATCGCCACTGAACGTTTACACCATTTTCTTTTTACGCTGGATATTGTCTTCCTTGAACTCTTGTTTTCTACGTTTGGGTCCCTTTGGTATTTTAATCTTCGTTTTCGTCAATCCCACCTTGTTTTGTATCACCACTCCAACACGAACTACTGTAGATAGCTTTGTAACCGTCTATGTGGACCCATAGTACGCCTAATCATCGTTACGTTCTGGTATAACTAGAGAGCCTACGGGCCGATTCTCGTATTCGAGAATCATAGTGGCGTTGTTGTAGTTGCAACAGTTCGAAGAACGACGTTCCAAACGGATGACTGAGTTGGGGATCGTCTACTTCCGGCAGATACATCCCGTCCACTTGACGATCGTCAGTGGACAGTAGGGCTTCCAGTTTGGGTTCCTTCATCACCAAGCTCCCCACGAAATCCAGGGCGCGCAACGCCACAGCAGGTGACCAATTCAGTGAAGCAATCAAAAGACGCTTGGCAAACGCCGCCGACCGCCAGGGCAAAGTACTACCCGCTGTGCTCGGAGAGAACACGATCGTCAGCGCCCGGAATAGCATGTCCGCGATAGTCGGCTGCTGAGACCCCGACGTGTCGTCCAATTGGAGGAGTTCGCTGATCGGTAGTATGATAGCGTACAGATGATCCACGAAATCGCAAAGGTCGATGTTCAGGGCTTCCCCTGACGTCGAGACAGTGTCAACACGATATCTTGTCAACCGAAACAGAAACAGACCTTGCCCGGACAACAGTTCGAATGCTGTCACGATGCACAACAAGCGATGTTGTATATCAGCGTTCTGGTCCAAACTACGTGATTCCGTCACGTCCGAATCCATCTCGTCAGACTCTCGCATAATCAGATTCTTGAGAACCTGCATGAGGTCCCTGAAGAAGTCAACGTTGACGAGATGTGCATATTTGGATATACCCCTCAGGGCTGCCGGCAGGAGAGGCGTTGGACGGGGGTTCTTTAGTATTCGCAAGTACAACACAAAAAGAAGCTTCAGGGTCTCCGTGTGCTTTTACCAAACAACTCGTCAGGTCATCAAAGAAACGCCTTTTCCATCACTCACCATCCTCGCCCGCTCTTCTTTGTCTACTTCCGCTTCTGCCTCGCGCATCTCGCGTTCAATCACCTTCTTTTCCTTGAGTACTTTCTTGGCCTTCTTACTCAAGTAGGGTCGTTCCGTCGATTTACCTTTGAATTTGCGATTTCCCGTAATCTTCTCTTCCTGGTCCGTCTTAGAGTTCGAAGCTCGCACGCCAAGCTCGTTCTTGAGACGTAGATGCAAGAGACATGTGAGGACCTCGGGGTGTACATTGAAATGCCTTTCTTTGATCATGCGATTCAACAATTGGACCGCTTCCAGACAAGGTACGCCAGTGAGATCTTTTCGGAAGATGCTGATCAGGGTATTCAAACACAGATCGGATGCCTGACGTTTAAGTCAATCTATGCCCTCAAAAATGGCTGCATGTTCAGAAAAGCCTTACCTCATCCCACGTTTTCTTGCTCAGCCGGGCCACAATGCATGCCATAAGGTTGAACCGAAAGTTGAAATGTGTCACATCTGAGGCGAGGGTGCACATGCACTTGAGGGACATATCGGCTAGGTCACTCTTGGCTACGGATGGCTCAAAGCAGGAACACGAGGCAGCGCAAACTGATGCCTACCTTTGAGTTCGGCTTCCAGAGCGCGGAGATAGGATTGATACACGAGCACAAGGCCTTGCTCCCATTCACGTGTCCGGGAGACCATCTGACTAACCTTTTCTGCCTTTTCTTTGTCTGTGAGAGTTCGTATCCGATATCCAGGGATGATGTCTTTGAATACCGCGAGCTGCGAAAGCATAGCCAGTTTGCGTATTGCAACATCATTCTCGATTGGTTCCGGACGCGACGGAGTCGAGATCGTCTCGAGGGAAAAAGTATGCAAGCGACGAAGTAAGCCCAGCTAAGACGATAGATGAGACGAGAAAACAGAAAGCATCAACTGGGAAGACGGACGCTGTTTTCTGGGTCAGCGATTATTTCTTGACAAAGGCTGGCTATTTGGTCCTTTGCGCCCTGAATTCTGGCTTTGCGTGAACCATTCCCAATCACGTCTGCGACAGCACGTCGGCCGAAGCGAGCACCGGTCGCTATGTCCTCCACTGTCGAAGCCTCTGCTGGTGGAGATTGAGATCGGACAAAACTTTCCGAATCTGCATCATCATCAGCCTCAGCCGGCACGACGGTCATTTTTTTTGAGGCTTGTATTCGACCATCTGAAAGCTTGATTGGGAGACCTGGAATGTTTCGACGCGTCTCTGGTTCCATCACTTTGTGCAGTCGCGGGACCCGCTCGTATGGCATTTCGGTATCAGAGTCCAGCTCGACTGGGGATGGAGGTTCTTCTTCGGCATCCACCTGGTCGGAAAGAGCGCAACTCGATCGCGTCTCTACATCAGAATCACCAATGTCTGTATCCCAGGATTCCAAGTCCTCGTCATGGGAGTCAACGGAAGGAAGATCATCGACTCTGGGCTTCCGGATGGGTTTATGAAGTTGATGGAGACGTTCTGTCTCCTTTTTACTCCTGAGCACATCGTCATTGGCGCTGGACGTGATACAGGGCGCGACATACCTTGCTATACCCTTGTGATCCAACTCAGCAAGGAAATGAAAGGCGTCGCCAAAGTCGCCCAACGATTGCTCGTCGTGCTCACAGATATTGTCTTCGTGGTCGGGATTAGCGCCAGGGATCACGATGTATACTCTCTCGAAAGCTTTCTCCTTTGCTTTTGGTTTACTCCGGTCGGACTTTGTGAGAGGACGGTTTGGTGTGGCCTTGTGCTTTTTCGAAGGGTGCTGGTGATGGAAGTGAATGACGGTCGCTATGGATGGCACAAAACCTGTTTACCGCTGGGGCTGCAGGCGCAGCTCTCTTCTTTGATTTTGGACCCATCTTGATCGGGTTCCTTCACAGTGGCGTGAAAGAGGAAGGTGTTTGAAGTTTCCCATCTGCACCTCTGCTCCGAAATGGACTACAGGGCAGGAACGCCTCCTCCCGTCCATCATGTTCTTCGTCCTCATCACATTGATCTCATCGCCATATTTATTCTGGTCTTCAAAGAGTTCCACAATAATCTTCCACACAACTTTCTGTTGTTCATATACCGCTTCTTGCTCTTCGAAGTTTCCGAGGTGGGCATGTTCCTTGCTCGCGCGCAAACCACACTCACCCCGACCAGGTGGTGCAACCGAGAGCACACCAAGAGATCCTCTCCATACTACAATCTGCACCGGACAGAGAGTCCCCCAATGTCCGGAACCTCTTGATGGCGCTCGATGCAGTAGTAAGACCAAGCTATCTCGTGTCTCCGAGTTATCTGATCGAGCGTCCGCAAGCCAAGCCAACTCACGAGCGCGGATCAGTTGATCAACTTTTTTCACAGTTCGTCGTGTGCGCAGCCCAGGTCTACTAATGACCCAGTTATGTTCTAGGTACGCCTGCCATATTCGTGGAAAAGACTGAAGACGAGGTACATACGTCACTCGTCGCTTGTCCGACTCTGCCACTGAAAATCGTTTGGTATTAGCCCAACGTTCTCGTGCGCATGTCGAGCTCTCTCCGTGGTGTCCACTGATTTGAATGGCCAACCAGGCCCGCCGTTCGATCTTTGGCTACTTTTGTCGGCGCTGTTTCGTCAGCTTCATCAAGCTTTCGTTTTATGGGGTCATGCAATTACAAAGAGACTATCAGGCTTGGTGTGCAGGAGACAATCAGGCTGGTTACAGTCCTGTGGAAAAAGATCCCCTCACAGGGGACATCTGGATGTTTAAAACGAATGCCGACTTGAAAGCTTCGGCTCGCGCGGAACCATGGGAACTGTAGGGTCTCGTACTTGGCGGTCCCTTTTGGTGATATTAACGTCTTTGAAGCTGGGAGAAAGGTCGCGCGACAGGCGACGATGTCATAGGGCCGGACAATCTACGAAGGTACTTTGAACAGCGCTTCCATGATCACAACGATTCGTACGTACAGGTTCCCTTCCGCGCCATCTAACAGCTGTGATCTGTTCGTAGGGGAATACGACAGCTTGCACTCTTGAATCTCGTGCGCATGCACTATGTTCGCAAAGAATATCCCGCAGCCCGCGAGGTCCGCGGCTATCTTGAGACCTTTTTTTTTCGTGACTGAACTTGCACTTTTTAGCTTTTACAGGAGGCGATCGCAGTCGCACGGACTAGTGGGGATCGTATCACCCTGCAGCACTGCATCAGGTTAGTTTGGCTGACTACTCTTTTGCAGGTACTGATCACTTATGTGATCAGCATGGCGCATCGCATGCCTCCAGATCTGTCTAGAAATGAAATACCTCAATTGAATGAAATTCAGCCGGACCTGCATCCCTCGGAGGTCCTTTATGATGTTGCTAAGCTCCTGCAGCCCCAGACTGTACGATCTCTGCGTGACTATCGCGTTGCTCGCTCGGCTGATTAATGTCGGTTGCAGAGCCAGCCTTTGACACTCTGTTTTGAGAAACTTGCGCAGGCTACCGGACTATACGATCACTGGGTTGACCTCAAGAAAGCGGCGTCGTGTGAACCCGAGTTGCTGGGACAACATGCCATGCACGCTGTCTTATGGAGTACACTGGGTATGTTTTATTAAAGAGCCACTATTCCACCCGTTTTTCTAATTGGTTCTCTAGGATGCTGTGATCTTGCGGCAGTGGAAGAGTCATTTGTCCTGGCATTTACCAAAACTGGAGGCAGCGACCCTAATCGTCTTAATGTCGTGCTAAATCGGGCTTACAGGGTCAGTTGGTTTTGTGAGATATACCGATCTTCATCCTATTTTCCTGTGTTCTCGAACAGCTAGCTAGGGCCGGAGCGTATGAAATTGCTTTGGCGCTGCTCCTTCATCCGGAGACGTGGTGGGGCCTTTCACTCGATCAATATCAAGAGTGGGCGATCGTAATCTGGCATATATTGGCTTTGAGGAGCAGTCGGAGGTGAGTGGGTCCCTGATTTCGAATCGGCCCTTATTCCATATACGCATATACACACAGGAGCCAACGCAGGTTCTTTCGTGACTTTTTATTGCCGCGCCAACCTATGTCTTCGACATTTATCTCAAAGGAGTATTTCTTTGGTGACAGCGTAACTCAACTTCCTCCTATCAGTAGTGAATTGCATCAGGTGATGCATGCTCGTGTACGCGAAAACCATATCTGGATGTGGAACTGGTGTTTATTTTCGTTTTGCGAACAGCGCCGTGGACAAGCAGTCACAGCAATTCAACCACTGCTCCAATCACTGTGGCACGCCGAATTTCAAGGGAGATTTCCCTTGTATAGAGTTGGGACCATCCTTCTGGCGGACATTGGCCTTGAGTTTGGGATGACCAAACACTGCCAACGCCTACTGGGGGAGATACTACCTCAAGTAAGTTGCAGGTCATCCCTTCACTTGCAGCTCTGTCGACTTGACTACACGACAGATTCTGACTGGTCGCGATCTGGAACATCGTGCATTTGCATGTCATACATTGGCAAGATGTATCATCGCTTCTTCAGATTCAAAAGGTTCGTTTACATTCGACTCTCAACGACGGCTTCAGTGGAAGTATGTTGGCGCATAGATGCAGGACTTCGAGAAGCATTGCCCCACCTCCTCATGGCAGAAGCTGATTACACAACCCTCTCGATGTTTGAAGCAGCGTCGGAGGTGCAATGGTTGCTGATGGTGATATTCCACAACCTCGGGATGGGAGTGGAGGAAGAAGCTGCCCTTCAGCGGTATTCTGATTCTATATCGACGATGCGGGGCTTCGAGGAGTGCGCTCTGGATGGGGAGGCCCAGCAGGTTTGGGATCTTGTCACGGATGTTGGGCTGGCTCTGGCCGCGCGGTAGTGAACTAGGTCACGTGCTTTTGAATTCTAATTACGTAATTACACGTCCAGAGTTATCGTGTTGAACTTTCCACATCCGAGCTTGCAACAAGTCTTTGCTCGGGCATGGACGGCCCCCCTCCACAGGAAGAAGACTTTTCGTCACTGTCAATCTCTGAAAGGCTCGCTCACAAAAACTGGAAAGCCCGCGTGCATGGTTATGAATCTCTCGTCAAGATCTTCCAAACGACTGCGTCTGATTCAGACCCAGCGTTCAAGCCATACATATCCAACCCCGATCTTCTTAAGAAGATAGCAACCGATTCAAATGCAGTGGCACAAGAAAAAGGCGTCGAATGTCTCGTAGCGTTGGTCAAGTTCGCAGGCGAGACTGTTGCCAAAACCAGAGACGCAGTCGTACCGGCCTTGGTTGACAAGTGTCTTGGTTCTGCCAGGGCAGGGACGAAAAATCAAGCGATAGAACTCATTTTGCAATACGTTGAGGTCGAGAACTCTGGCGCAGGGGTGGTGGTGCGTGTGATCGACTCTCGGTCAGTCACGTTTGGAATATGACTCTGATCATGTTCACCTCCTGACAGGCGGACATCATCCCTGGTCTCGCGGCAAAACAGCCAAAGACGGTTGCAGCCAGTGTTTTCGCGCTCAAGGAGGTTCTTCGGTAAGTGACTGACAGATGCCATCTCGTCACGCGTCAACCGCTCAACGACCTATAGATCGTTTGGGACACAGGTGACGCCTCCCGCACCAGTTCTCAAGGCGTTACCCAAGGTTTTTGCGCACGCAGACAAGAACGTCCGTGCGGAAGGCACTCAACTTGCGCATACATTGTATCAGTATATTGGTCCAGCAATCGACTCATGGCTAGCCGAGCTCAAGCCTGTGCAGGTCAAGGAACTGCAGGAGGCATTTGAAGGCATGGAGAAAGATGGAAAAGGAAAAGGAACGCTTAGGGCCGGGCGAATGACAAGGGAACATCAACGGGAAGCCGAAGCAAGTGTAGATGCTGGTGCAGATGGGAATGCCATGGATGCTGCGGTACCGGAGGGTAAGCAATCCCAGCATGGATTCGGCTAGTCACTCATCGTATCTTAGCAGAGTTAGATCTTCCTGATCCTCGCAGCCTCGCAGAACCTGTTGACATCGTGGCTAAGTTTCCATCGAATCTACAAGCCAATCTCACTTCCTCGAAATGGAAAGAACGTAAAGAGGGACTGGATGATCTGCTTACACTTGTCAATGCCGCCTCTCGGATTCGGGATGCACCAGAACTGGCCGAGCTCGCAAAGTCTCTGGCCACTTGTATACATAAAGATGCAAACATCAACTGTGTCATAACAGCCGCCAATGTTATGGAGGGACTTGCCAAGGGAGTGATGAGTCCCTTCGGAAGACTTAGGGAGGCAGTGGTCCCTCCCATGCTAGAACGCTTGAAGGAAAGAAAGGCCAACGTCGCAGACGCTATAGGAGCTGCTCTGGATGCCGTTTTCATGACCGTGAGCATTCCAAACATTTTCTAGTTGATAACTCCGTAATTGTGAATCTGCAGACATCGCTGCCCGACATAATCCCTGACTTGCTCCCAGCGCTAGGAAATAAGAATCCCCAAGTCAAGGAAGGGACGCTGAAGTTCCTTGCACGGTGTCTTGCAACTTCTTCAAGTCCAGTACTACCGGCGCAGATCAAATCACTCACGGATCCTCTCGCCATTCTCCTTGAAGATAGTTTTGAAGGTGCTCGCAACGAGACTGCTGTGTGTTTGGGAACCTTGATGAAGATGGTTGGGGAGCGGCCTCTCAATGCCCTTATGAGTGGGTTGGCGGATGTGCGGAAAGCGAAGGTCAAGGAAGCCTACGAAAAGGCTACTGTGAAGTGCAAGGCTGGATCTGGAGGGCTACAAAAGCCGCCAACTGCGAAAGAGCCAGCAAAGAAAAAACCTCCTGGGAAGGCACCGGCTCCTGAACAACCAGCACCGTCATCGGCCACCCAGGATGTACTGCTACAGGACGAGTCCCCGAAGAAACCTGTAGGGAAGCCATCCGCGAGACTTTTGGTTTGTCTTTCTGGTGTCGTAACTAGTTGATACTGACGTACTCTCGCGTTCCAGGCGAAGAAAGGCCCACAAGCTGATAGCGATGCGCCCACCGATGGGGCCACCAAGACTGGCGCTTCTGCAACTGCTGCACCCGCAGCGAAGAAGGCCGTTCCTCCTGCCGCTGCCAAAGGCGCAAAGCCTCCTCCACCAGCTGCACCAGGTGCTCTGGATACATTCAAATACAAGTACAACCCGGATGATGCCGAAGAACTTGCTGCTAATCTCATACCTGGCTCTATTATGGAGGGACTTGGCGACGCGAATTGGAAGGCGAGGCTTGCGGCGTGTGAAGAGATGACTACTTGGCTTGAAGCAGTCGTACAAGATGTTGATGCAGAGGTCGTTGTGAGGGCGATTGCAAAGAGGGGATGGAATGAAAAGAACTTTCAAGTATGTCACGCTTTCCTACCTAGGATTGATAATCCACTAAACAATAACTGTCTTTAGGTTTCAGCCAAGCTATACGGCATATTGAACATCCTTGCTGAACGCTGTCCGTCATTTGGGAGATCATGTGTGGCGCTGTCAACTGGGCACTTGAGTGAGAAACTTGGTGATGCAAAGTTGAAGAAGTCCGCAGGAGACGCACTCGTAACCTTTGCCGAGAAAACCTCCTTGCAGTTTGTGCTTAATCAAGGTACGACATGCTACCCGTCCAATGCTGTCACCGAACACTTAGACAGGTCGATCTAGCATATGAACCATTAGGCAAACAGAAAGCCCCAAAAGTTCTTGCTGATGCGTTAACTTGGGTGGATTCAGCGGTTCTCGAGTTTGGGATTAGTGGACTCTCGCTCCGTAGCCTTGTTGAATTCCTCAAAACTGCCTTGAAGAACTCCAATGCTGCTGTGCGCACCAGCGCAACCAAGGCCCTTGTCACGGTGAAGCTCTTTGCGGGAGCAGGTATGTCTTGGCTTTCGTAGCCTCCCGTCACAAAACCTTCATTGAATCATATATAGGGATTAAGGATTTTTTGGAGGATATCAATCCACAGCTTCTAGGGACGATCCAGAACGAGTTTGATAAAGTTGAAAGCACTCCTGCCCCACAGCCTACTCGGATATCTGCAGATGTTGCTTCTATGGCTCCAACATCCGCCACCGGAGGCAGAGGCGCCGTAGATCCGTTGGAGGATCTCTTCCCCAGAGTCGAGATTGATGGTTTACTCAAGGGCACCACCATTCTCGCTGACGCGAAGAACGATGCATGGAAGACTAAGAAAGAAGCTCTGGAGACATTGCAGGCGATCCTAGATCAAGGTGCCAATAAACGACTGAAACCAACGATGGGCGAAATTGCGCAGGTATTGAAGGCTCGTGTAATTGACACCAACAAAGCAGTTCAAACTCTTGCTCTCGATATTCTCGCGCGCATCGCTACGGGTATGGGAAAACCTTTCGACAAGTATACGAAATTATTCGTCGTCCCAGTAGCGACTGCGCTTGCCGACCAGAAAGCACCCATCCGAGCAGCTGCTATACAGACTTTGACAGCGATGGTAAATGCTTGCGAGGGCATGGACTCTATGGTCCACTTCCTTGGTACTGCACTTGAAGCGACAAATCCCACACAGCGGGCGTCACTCATGGGATGGATCGCCGATTATCTGAAGGAGAACCCTCCCTCATCTCCGCTTGACCTGAGTCACTGGACTGGCACGATAGTTTCTTGCCTGGACGATCGCAGTGCGGATGTTAGGAAAGGTGCCCAAGCAGTCCTTCCATCCTTGATCAGGTTCGTTGGTTTTGACAAGGTCATGGGACATACGAGTGCCCTCAAGCCAGCATCTCGTAAAACTGCCGTGCCGCTCATTCAAGCTGCCAAGGAATTGGGTACACCTCCTGCAGTAGCTGCACCACCAGCCAAATCGGCTGCAAATGTGCCAGCCACGAATGTTGCACCTGTACCTGCATCTTCACCTTCCCCGACCCCTCCACTCTCTCCGCCACCTGCAACTTCCATACCAGCTGGGGTTTCGACTAAACCCAGCGGTGTCAGGAGGAAGCTCCCTCAGGGTACAGCCAGACCTGAATCAAGAGAAGAAGACGCAGACGAACCTCCAACAAATGCGACCAAAGTTCCGGGGAAGGTTGGACTGAAACGACCAGGTATTGCTGCACCTGCCGTAAAAGCCACTGCTTCAAGTACATTAGCCTCTCTTCCATTCTCCAGTATGAATATGGAGGCGAAGCGTGTCAGGTTGACGAAGGATCTTCAGAAATGGGTCAATGAGGCCGGGCCAACGCGCAAGGATCTCGCAGACCTACTGCAACATCAAATGGAGCCTCACGTATCCAAAGATTTGATTGACCAGCTCTTCAGCCATGATCACAATGCAGTGAATGATCACGTTTCTGGGCTCTCTACCATGCAAGATTTTTTCTCGGCTGCAGCTGCGTCAGGATATGACAAATACGGAGTTCCCCTCGACGACATGCGTACAGTGGGCCTGGCATGTTCCGACCTTGCGTTGAAATACGTTTCCATCAAGGCTCACGAACCTCAATCAAATCTTACCTCGAAATGTCTGGATGTCGTGGAAGCACTTGTGTCCTTCTTACGCAGCGTCGATGCCCAGTTTGAGGATGCAGAAGCAATGTGTTTCGTTCCGACATTTATCTACAAGGTAAGCAGTTGTTCAAATATTTGATTATATGAATATTGTCGAGCCACCCGCTCCCAGCTTGGCGATGCGCGCGAGCCTATGCGTGTACGAGTCCAGAACATCATACAATCATTGCCGAAAGTCTATGCATACAGTCGGGTTTTCGACCTATTGCTAGAACATGGTCTGAAAGCCAAGGTGGCAAAAACTCGGCAAGGCGCATTGGACGAACTCGCGAACCTACTAAAACGCAACGGGATAGGGGCATGCAATCAGCCCAGCAAAGCATTCCCCGTCGTTGGATCAATGATTGCTGACAAAGATTCTTCTGTCCGCAAGTCGGCGCTGTCTGTCCTCAGGTATGTCAGCTATTGGTATGAATGGGGTGTCAGCCAATGCATCATCCACAGTGAGGTATATGTACTCGTTGGTGAGAAGGTATGGACCTTAGTTGGGTCCCTTTCGCCCAAAGACAAGACACAACTTGAAGAGCGACTTCGGCGTGTTGTAGGTTCAAGTAGCCCTGTCAAGCCAGAACACCAAACCCCTGCGCCTTCCTCTCAGTTGGCTCGGCTGGTAAACGCTGGCTCGCGACCAGAATCGCCGTCAGTTGGGAAGGTGGGGGGGATGCCTCGCCCTACAAGTCCCGCTGTGGCGTCTCGCATTGCACGATCTGGTTCTCCTGGCCGGTCGTTACGATCTGCTTCCCCCGCACCATCGCAGACTATTGGTCGACCACCTTCTCCACCTCGCACACTGTCTAAGCCACCCAATCCGTCCAGCATCACTGCGCCATCCACAATAGGCACTTCTGGAATTCCATCAGCGTCTGGTTTGCGTCCTCCCAAAAGCATACTCCCATCTCGCCTGGCGCGGCCACGGTCTGTAACCCGCTCCTCTGCTCCCGCTTTATCTAGCAACGCTGCAATTCGACTAGCGGAGGAACCGTCTGAATTGCCATATGTGGCCCGAACAAATGGGACCCGTACGAGAGAAGCTCCTCCCCTTTCATCTAGTGATACCACCGACACCTTGGTGGATTCTGGACCTTCGTATGAGGAACCACATGCCAATACTGCAAACGGTATCACGATAACGATCTCAAGTATCCTCAGTAGTGACCCATCGCGCAGCGTCGACGCGCTGAAGAAGATACAGAAGATATTTATGACAAAACCTGAGGACGGACCCGCTTCACCAGAATACAGGGACCTTGCAGAGCATACCGAAGGTCTGATCGAGACGATCACGTTGCAAATGACCCACGTATTTGAACGACCAGAAGAGTTGCTACTTGACGAAAACTTCCGGCTTTCCAAGCACCTCATACAAACTTTGAATACCTTCTGTGACCATACGTTCTTGGCGGAGTCGCTGACCGTCGACATCCTTACGCCTCTACTTGAAGAACTCACGCTACGCCTCCTGGAGACGGACGAAAGTAATGTCGCCAAGGTCAAGGATTTATCGCGATTCATAAACATGATTATTCTACGCTTGTTTGCGACCGGCCGAAAAATGTCAATCTTTCGGTCAGTTTGAGTTCGCGTCAGTGTGGCGAATCCGTGCTGAAAACAGTCGAAGTTCCTTGTTTGCCCTACTCCTGCAAATTGTCAAGCCCTTCCCTAGTAGTGGCACTCTACCGGACTCGAAAGAATCGCGGGTCGCTGAACTAGTTCTTAAATGCGTGTGGAAGCTTGCGCGGAATATCCCTCAGGATCTCAAGGACCAAAAGTTGGATCCGGTCGAACTTCTTCCTGCAGTGGAACACTTCCTGCAATCTGTTCCTCCGAACGAATGGCGAGCCAGAGCGACCAATAAAGTCCCTTGTGGAGACATGCCACTGAGGACCATCAAAGTCATCATTCAGCATGTGGTTGGTTCGTGTGACATTCCATCATATTGCGTTGTTGTGATGTCCTAACCTGGTATACAGCTCACTACGGAGATGAATCCTATGACATTCTCTCCGCCTCGTTCGATGATCCATCCGCTACTATTGTGTACCCCTACGTGTACCGTATCCTAAATTCAGCTTCAAAACCTGCCGATCCTTCAGCAAGGGCAAGTGGGAGCCCACCGGATCCTATCAGTAGGCCTTATTCAGCTGCTTCTAGTCGACCTATTTCTCCGACGGGATCGACCTCCGCAAACCACCGGCGCTCGTCACCCAGCCATCGGACTAGTCCAAGCATATCCTCGCATAATGGCTTTTCGCCTCCTGTAGAAGAACCGGATCCAGATGCCCAGCTTATCACCATCATCAATCACATCTCGAGTGAAACGACTGGTGCAATGCATAAGGAGGGCATCACAGAACTTCACCATTTCTTGAAGAACTATCCGCATAAACAACCCAAAGTGGAGAAACTTCTCGAAACCACCGGGCCGGCGTTCCGAAAGTACATCAATCGTGCACTTGCTACCAGGGCTGCGGAAGATCTAGAGAGGACGGTGGCTGTTTCAAGTACCCTATCCAGTAGGTCACATTAGGCTGTGTGCCCCAAAGATTTGATGTGCTCACGGGTGGTATGGCAGAGCTGGAAGCTAACGGAAATGAGCCAAACCCATGCTCACCTGTGACCCGGGAATGTGGGAGTGCTCCTCGATCGCCTCTGCACGCATCGGATCCTCCGGGAGAGGACAGGCTTCACAAGTTGCATGACATATTCCAGTACAAGCGAGCAAGCGTAGCGAGCAATGGTTCCTCTGCCGGTGCCAAGCCGCGCGCGTCCCTTGAATGATTGTCCTCGTCCTCCGTTATATCTTACACCTTCATCTCGCGCTCACTTTTGTCGCCTGACATATTGTACAATATGCACATCATCAGCACATGGGAAGCAGATTATTGTAGTAATAATGATAGCTTGATTGTCGGCCGACGGTTCCTGTTGAATTTGGTCGTGTTGACACTGGACGCTCAAGTGGCCCCAATCCCCAACGTGCCAACTTGCCAACTTGTGAGTTGCGCTTGCCTTCTCTTCTTCATGACCTTTCCCACATAATACTGTACGACACGCTTGTACCATCTCCAACATGCCGAAAGTAACATATGAAGCGGCCATAGTGTTCTGGAGGGCAATTACCCAAATATTCTTCAGAGAGATACGGCCCCGTGGCGCCTTCAACATCCCTCGTGATGGCCCAGTCATCTTTGTTGGCGCCCCACATCATAACCAGGTATGTTTTCGCGTAGCTTCTATGGTTGCGCTTGCAGATCGTCACTACAGTTTCTTGACCCTCTCCTCCTGAGCCTCGAAGTATTCAGGGAAACTCATCGTCGAGTCGCGTTTTTGACAGCTGCGAAGAGTATGAAGCGGAAGGCGGTTGGTTTCTTCGCTCGCCAAATGGATAGTAGTAAGCATGTTGTATCTTCCGACGCTAACATTTGGTGGACTCAGCCCTTTGTAAAGTACCTGTAGCTCGGGCAGCTGATGAAGGGAAGCCCGGAACTGGTCTTGTTTCTTTGTCCCCGGACGACCCGTGTCTTGTGATTGGGAAGGGAACACGATTTAGATCTGAGTTCGTTCCAAAGATGCAAATCATGCTGTCAAAATCTATTAACTCAGTCATGGCCGAAGTGGTGGAAGTCATTTCAGACACAGAACTCCGAATCAAGAAAGAATTTGGAGGTGAGACGGGAAAAGGAACGGTGCGCGTCAGAGAGAAGCTGGCAGAAGTCAGGGCAGAGGGAGAGCATGGTTTGTCGTTCAAGATCCTTCCCTTCATCGACCAGCAAGAGATGTACCGCGGAGTCTACCAAAGATTGAAGGAAGGGGGCTGTATTGGAATTTTTCCTGAAGGTCAGTTTCAGTATATCATCGTTTCACTATACACAATTGACACGTCTCTAGGTGGAAGTCATGACCGCAGCGATTTACTTCCCCTCAAAGCCGGGGTTTCTATTATGGCTCTCGGAGCAATGGCCAATGATCCAAGTGTCAAAGTCAAGATTGTGCCAGTCGGCCTTTATTATTTCCATGCCCACCGTTTCCGTTCTCGTGCCGTTGTCGAATTCGGAACAGCACTAGACGTGCCAGAAGAGTTGGTTGAGATGTTTAAGGAAGGTGGCGCTCGCAAACGTGAGGCAGTTGCCAAATTCCTCGACTTGACCTATGACGGTCTCAAAACCGTGACTATCAGAGCTCCGGACTTCGATACTCTCATGGTACGGTTTTTTACTCGTATTTCTCTCCTACTACTGAGACACATATTGTAGCTCATACAAGCCGCCCGGCGACTATACAAGACCCCTGGCCAGCACCTCACGCTGGGGCAAGTAGTTGAATTGAATCGACGTTTCCTCGAAGGCTATACACATTTCAAGGACGAACCGCGTGTCCAAAAGCTCAGGAGCGACGTGTTGAAGTATAATCGTTCGTTACGAGACCTGGGCCTTCGCGATCACCAGGTGTGATCTCTTTGTATTTGTTTTCGAATAGCCTTATTAAACTCTAATAACCTCAGGTGCCGCGCGCCAAGAAGGCAAGCTGGAAAATTCTTGGTCTTCTTCTCTATCGCCTCGCCTTGTTGATGGTGTGGAGTACATTGGCGCTTCCTGGTGTAATTTTGAATGGCCCGATGTTCATTATTGCTTCCTTCATATCGAAAAAGAAGGCGAAAGGTGAGCAAAACGTTCAGAACTCGAGGTTGTAACTCACAATTTCGTTGATGCAGAGGCGCTTGCTGCCTCGGTCGTCAAGGTCGCAGGCCGAGACGTTCTTGCGACTTGGAAGATCTTAATCTCCATGGGCATTGCTCCTGTTCTGTACACATGCTATGCAATTCTAGCAACTGTTATCACTGCGAAAGCCAATGTTTCTTTGTCATTACAGTTATGGACGCCATTTCTCGTCATTTGCGCCCTTCCTTTCATGAACTATGCTGCCCTCAAATTTGGAGAGGCTGGAATGGACGTCTTCAAGTAAGCGAACTCTGCCTTTGGATCTGGCGATCCATTGAACTACTCTCTAGGTCTCTTCGACCTCTTATCGTTGCCCTCGTGCCTGGACAGCAACGAGACCTTGATAAATTGAAGGCCATGAGGTTGCGCCTCTCAAATGAAGTAGCAGATGTGATCAACGAATTCGGTCCGAAGTTATTCGACGATTTTGACCAGGTATGCTTACACTGGTGTGGTAGTGCCGCTCCATTTCTCATACTGTCTAGTTCCGCATTCTGGTGCCAGCAAGTGCTCCCCCATCTACAGACCCCGGGATTGGGCGACGAAAGAGTAGCGTGGGACAAGTGGATGCGCAGGGAAATTTGCTTATCCATCCCATGGTAAGCAAGCATAACCCGATGCGCCTGGAAATTTGCTCAATGGCCATGTCCGCCAGACGTGGATTGATGAGCGCCTCTTTGGCTGGAGTCGCACCGCCAAACATGGCACTAGCGCATGGGGAGGGAGTACTCCCAGTCATGACTCCAGCAGGCCAGGAACACCTGCACCCGAGGAATCCGATGAGGAAGATCATGGAGATTATGACGATGTGATTGGTTATCTTCCTGCCTATGAGGATGCATCCCGGAGCAAGCCCCGCAGCCGACAAGGTTCATATGCTGATCTTCAGCGGCTCCGCATGACGTCTGCCCACAAGGCTGCTTCATCTGCTTCATCCAGCGTCCAGGTGTCGGACACCCAATTACTGCACATGCGCCATCGGCAGCGAAAGGAGAGCCTTTCCGATCTTGTACCTGTAGAGCGCATAGCGACCGTTGACAGGCAGGAGGCTTTCCCGAAGGCAACGGCAGACCTAAACGAGGAGATCAATAGGAACGATCGCACCTGAACATTCTGTTAATGTTATGAGTATGCATGGGGGCCAGTATCAATCGTATGATCTGTTCGTTATGTACATTGTGAGATCCATCCAGAAGTGACACCAGGTCCTACTTCCAGATGGTGATAACGGATGTGAGGTGTTTCTTGCATCATGCTGGTAGACCTTGGATCTGGATGTAGGCATTGTCTCGGAGACTTGCCTTGGAGAACTCCATGCCGCACTCGGGATTGGTGCATCTGATGGTTTCCGATTTTCGACATGGGCTAAGCTCGTCCATTTGAAAAAAGTGCTCACTTGAGATCTCCTGATGCCTCGTTGAAAAACTGGGCACGGGAGTTGAAACAAACGGTGTCTAATCCAGCGCATTCCTCGAACATGTGGACTTACTTGTATTTGAGTGCACCCTCCTTGCTTTGCTTTGAAAGAGCCTAGGGCCTCGCCGCCCAAATCCATGCACCTAATCTCTCTCTATGCAAGTCAACACGCGTGTCTACCGTGATGCTGTTCGAGCAAACACGTACCGTCCGACTAGGATACGTGTCCGTCGCGCTGATGAGGAGACATGGACACGACTAATTAAAACAAGCAGGTCACGATCAAGGGCGTCCACTAACGGGATATACTTCGTGATCACGTAGATGGGCTTCCCCCGTGAAGCGCCACACTTTTCGACCAGGAGGTAAGGCTCTCTGACAGAATCAGTCATGTGTGGGTCTTCGACGCCGCTGCAGGGGTGTCGGGGAAAAGATGATGTTGTGCGAAAGAAAAACAGACGCGCAATTCGGGTAACGTGTCTAAAACTCTTCGTGGTATTTACCAAGGGCATTGTCAGCGGCCAACAATGCCCTAGCGTAGACAGGGTGGCGACAAACGGATACGAATATGTACACATAAAGGATTGGAGGATATACTTTGATGTGCCTTGCTCATCGCTGAGAAGAATCTGGTGTAGAGTGGATGGATACGGAAGGACATTCACCACCGCATTGTATCCGCATGTAGGGTACGTCGTATGTGACAGGGCTTTAAAGACCAAAGTCCTTCCCTGCCGTCAGCACCTCCACCCCAGTTTCGGTTATACTATCAGGGGGAGGTAAGAGGAGTGTCTTGAGTCAAGGAAAGGGGTCACATACAGCAAGGTTTCCTCAAACTGCGCACTCCTTTTGCCATCAATGGTAGTTGCGGTCCAGGAGTCATCCCAGTGTTGCGTGTCCCAATTGGTACCTAAATTGATCATCTTGGCACACATGAGTAAATCGCTATCACCCCCATGCGCAAAGGTGCTCACAGGTTCAATAGTGAAACACTGACAGGTCTATGGTCAACCAAACAGCGATGGCTCGCCATGGATAGACCACTCACCATCCCGGGTTTCATGGTCCCGACTGCTTTGTTTTTGGCGTAATGAGGAATGTTTGGGGCGGTGTGGAACAGGTCGTTAACGCCGTGTCCGGTGTAAGTGCGAACCACCGCGCAATTATTGGCTCTTGCAATCGGTTCGCTGCTCCAAGTTAACGATTGGAAAACATGAACGCAAGGAAGACTGACATGGCTTTCCCAATGTCACGAAATAGTGCCCCTGGTTTGCACGCTCTGATCGCCGCATCCAAACACTCACGCGTCGTCTGAATCAGCTTTGCTGAATCTTCGTCCACGGTTCCAACGGGGTATGTGGCATTGAGGTCGCTGTGGAAACCTAAATGACGACGGTCGGATGATATGAATCGAGAGTGGGAAATAGTTACCTTGATAATAAAGCGAGACGTCTAGGAGACCAAGTTAGTGAATCGATATCGAGGAGAGTGGGTGGATCGACCAAGATTGATGATATCCCCGTCCCTCAACTTCCGCTGGTCAGGAATTCCATGGCAAATGACTTCATTGATAGATCTTGGATTACTTTAGGACCGGTTCTTCTAAGAAGGGGGAAATCGCGTACGTGCAGACAGATTTCGGGAATTTGCGATAACCAAGTGGAGACGGGTATGCATTCCGATCAATGATAGCTTTATGCACGACTGCATCAATTTCATCCGTGGTAATTCCCGGGCGCACGTGGGATGCGGCAAGGTCAAGCACTTCTCGTCCCAACTGGAAGAGAGAACAAGCGATATGACGTGAATGGATTGGAACCCAGAGTGAAGGCGTGGGGAATTTAGTGAGGCAAAAACAAAAACTCGAAACTTACACGACATGCAGTTCGCATTTTCTCGATCTCGTCTGGACTGAGGATACGTGGAGGTTGGCCCAATGTGCGCATTTCGGAGATGGGGACACCTAACGAAGACGTACTTGTCATCGGAAATTCCACGATCGGAGTAAGCTCACCGTCATCACGCTCGGCATAGTCTGGTCGTGGTATGTGCTCGGGGACCTGACGCTTCGGCGAAAGCGGATACACAGGTCGCAGGGTTCCAGAATATGTATAATTTGGGAACGGATTGAACGTGCCGTCTAGACGGAGCTATGTACTGGCCACCTCATGTCGAAAGACAAAGCTTACCTGGTGCAGGGCCACGTGCAAGTTCGTGAACAAGTTTGTGTGTTTTCTGGCGACTTGGTAAGAAAGCATACGGTGGCCATCGAATAGGAACGCAGTACCCCTGTGCGACGATGGGGATGGATTAGAGGGATGTATCTGGAATGGTCGGTATGCTCACAATTCGCTTTGAAGCACTCCTGACCGCAAAAAAAGGAGCCACGGATGCCTAGCCTAGATGACGTCGGTGGGGACAGTCGGGTATGTTTCTCGAGACGTACTTATTGCATGTCGGACACTCCAGTCGAGATGGAGGGTTTCCTTGTGGACAATTCGTGCTCTGGCACAGTACAACTGGTTGCGAACTCATAAAGTGTCGTGACAAATCTATCGACGATCATCTACTAGGCGCACGTGATCTCTACTATGGATGGACCGAAGCCTTGCTCTTGCCATCTGCCTATACCAGATCGCATGCCGCGCGCATCATGCGTGTTTTCTTGGACTTCGGCCCGTGTGTCGAGAAGCGCTGGTATTTCTATCCCGAGCCGTGAGACTGGCACAGGATGCCCGAGTGTCGAGCACAAATAGTAGGTCGTAGGGTATGCTGGGGTGCTCAACTCCCGTCGACCGTGGAAACGAAATATGACATGCGATCTGATATGTCCGTTCACGTCTCTTATACTTGCACAGGGTTTTTCGCTTATCAGGGCCGAGGGTACGTCAACTGCGCTTGGGTAATTGGATTCAGATGGTCTGGGAGAGTCTAGGAGTGACCATCATTGCAAGGATTGCAGACTCCATGCGGATTATCTCGGCGACAACTGGGTACTACGTACTTGAAATGAATGTTATGCTAGCGTCATTAAAGCGGTGCGAATAAAGCTACTGACGAATAAAACGAGTTAGTGTCATAGTGATAAAGGGAGTGATCATCTACTCAGTTTCAAAATTATGCGAGGAATGCGTAATGAAGTGCTCGAAATGAATTAGCAAAGAAGGTGGCGGATCACGGATGCCGAAAATGCATTGGGGTGGAAATTGTATACACGATTGAAGGCGGGTCGCAAAATGGATGCAGCGGGATGCCAGCCCGAGGACTGTTCCACTGAGTGTGCGGATGACAAGAGTCCGACGTGGGATAGGCCTGCTCAGCGTCGCCGAGGCTCAAAATCAACCTTGAAGGAGGTCGTGCGGTCGTTTGAAGCTTTCCAAAGCTGCTTAAAGTGAGGACTCCCAAAGACCTCAAGAAGAGCAGCTTGATTTGCATTGATCCATTGAACAGCAGGTAGACCACGGGTAGTGGTGTAGACTCCCTGTGGAAGTTGTTCCTCATAGACGAGGGTGACGAGGCCGGTGAGAAGACATTGGACGAGGTTCAGGATGTCGCTGATAGGTTGGACGATGAGTCGCTGAGTTGCGAACACGTCGCTATGAAAGACCATCTGCCACTGGATGCGTCTCTCGGGGGAGAAGAAGGAGGATGCATGCATTGGGAGCTGCAGTTTCAATTTTGGGCTGAGAGGGAGGCCACTCGGGGAACGCCAAGGGGAGGGTGCTTCGATTGAGAAAAGCATGCGGGGGTCTGCAGGGGAAGATTCCTGCCAGCCGTGCTGCTGTACTAGCTGTGACTTTAGGGAGAGAAGCCACTTGTGAGCGCGAGCATAGGTCGTGCCCAACGCTTCTGCGGTGGTGAGGGGTATGCCTGTGCGACGGGCCCAGTTGTCCATGTTGCGAACATCGCTGGAGAAATGGACCTGGGCGGTAGAGGACGGAGGGGTCTGCATGATGAAGGGGCGAGAGATATGGGCGAGGGATTTATAGGGAGAATACGGAGTGGAAGATTGCCTGCCCTTTAGCAGGCGTATCTGTACCTGTGATAGAGAAGAGGGAGGCGCGGGGAGGGGGGAGGAGGGAGGGGATGAGGAGAGGGAGTTTTGAAAGACGATGCGGGAGGTGGCGGGCGTGTATAATTGGCG